>JAQFZX010000324.1:0-68136 GCA_034682405.1 Hydroisotoma schaefferi | reverse complement strand
CCGAAATAGTCCTAAATACCCCAAATACCCCGGGGTCGGGGTATTTGGTCTAAATAGTCCGGGTATTTCCTTCCCTGGATGAAATGCTTTATTCTGTACTACTGTAATCTGGAATTCTTTCCGCAAAATCAGTATCCTGATATGACCGGCCGAGTAGAATGTTAAATGTCTTTTGGCACTCTTTACTGTTTAAATTCTTATTTTTCAGACAGGGAAGAAAACTGGTTAGCTGATTGCAGAAATTGCAGTACCGTGGATAACTTTTTTACTTTGAGGTATATGGTCGCAGTCGGGAGTTTAAGGCACATAGTTGACCACGCGTAGATAGTTTCCTGAAGATAAAACATTAGATTATAACCATTATCGGCGAGGAATTCTACAACAGTTTCAGACTTATAAAAAACGTCAACGCTTGCTAAATAAAACGATAATTAACTATTTTTAAAAAATGCTACAGTCCAATATCTGTTTCACTTCCACGAAATTGAGAAGGTCTAATACTATTTGTTGCCACTCCCCCTAAGGGTGATACAGAAGGAGACCTATTAGCTAATGGCGATAAAGCTGGAGAAAAACTAGGTGATATAGGACCCGCAGCGAAGTGAATATCATTAGGAATAGGGGATCTTGGCAATACAGGCAACGGTGGGAGAGGTCCCGTTCTTGGAGCATTTCCTCCCCTCACGCTTGCGACGACATTGGAAAAGTTTTGATGAGATGATGGTTTATCCAAAGACTGGTTAGTGGGAATACTACGAGAATGAATGCCACAATAAGTAGGTTCAGAGCGGTTTGAACTATCGTCTTTCAGGTGGGCGATTTCGGAAAAAACATGTGCCAATGGCTGATATTGAGGACCCCAATCTAGGAGGTAGTCCCAGTTATAACTTCCAGCCAATTCTTCTTCGTTATGAACTATAGAACTTAGAGATCCCGTGACTGAGGGTTGGGGAACATTTTTATAGTTAGAGCTAGCTTTATCCTCTGAAACTACTGAATGGTTGAGATCTTCTGATATCTGAGCATATATTAATGCAGAAATGTCCACACCTCTACCGTCCTTGTCTTCGTAAAGGTGTAGGTTGTCAAGTGCATCTGCGTTACGGGCTAGTCTCCACTCCGCATGAGTGTCGTGCTGATCCCCGTCCGTCGTCCTCGGTAGGATCCCTAATCTAGCTAAATATTCCTGGGTATTTTTGGCAGAACCCTGCGAAGCGTTGTCCTCGTCATCTTGCATGCCCGAGTCAAGGATTCCAGCGTTGCCTCTCAACTGTTGCTGGGCTAGAGTCCCCTCATTGATCATACAGATCTCTTCATCTTCGACTTCTTCACCATCCTCCGCAGAGCCTCGTCCACTAGACGCAGAGTTGCTTTGGTCCGAAAGTTCTGATATAGTGTTATTCATGCGTCGTCTATCGTTTGCTCGGTAGTCCATCACATTTCCATAGTGAGAACCATATATGCTGTCAGGCTTTGTGCTGCCCATTCTCATTGTAGTAGGTGCGTAATCTAACGTATCAAAATTAGGACTGGAAAATCCTTCTTCTTTCCCTTTCTTAGATTTTCTTTTATTTCGTAGATGTACCAAGACGAAAATAGCACAAAAAAAGAAGAAAAGTAGCAAGGTTGTCACTAATAGGCCCAACACCCAGTCTGTAATTGAGGATGACGCCACTTCAAGTTCCTTTAAAGGCTCTCCTAGCACAATTTCTGCCAATGTTACTACAGACTTTGAACCAGTCCTGCCAGAGGTTGCCATGATAGAGATTGTGGAGTTAATATCAGGATTTGGGGTACCATTCAATATGATAACCCCATTTGTACTATTAACTTCGAAATTCCCATTAGGATGTACTATATGATAAACTAAATAGCCGTCAGGGCCTCTATCTTGGTCTAAAGCTTCAACGCGTCCAATAACATGACCTGGTTCTGCATTTCTCGGTATTTCGAATTTATAGTTCTTTTGAACAAAATGTGGAGCATATTCATCTCTTGAGTCAATATCTATTTGTAGTTTGGCAGTTGAGGATTTTCCTCCAATATCGTTTGCTCGGACCGTGACATAGTACCTACTTTTTGTCTCGTAGTCAAAGATAGCAGTCGTGGTTACAACCCCGGTGGTTGTGCCTATAGCAAACTTGTCCTTTCCATCTCCATCCATTATGGAGTATTGCAGTTTCCCGTAAATACCTTTGTCCAGGTCTGCTGCTCTGACCGTGCACACAATAGTACCTATAGCCTCATTTTCTCCTACCATCCCTATGTACTGAGGGAAAAGAAACTTTGGCTCATGATCGTTGTCATCGTCAAGAGTCATTTCTACAGTTGTGAGGTTCCACGAATAAGGTTTAGATCCCTCTTCACGAGCCCGCACAATAAACCGGTAACGAGATATGGAATCGTAATCTAAAGCCTTTTTGAGCATCATAACACCCGATTTTTCATTCAATTGGACAATATTTTCTTCATTACCAGACGTTATATCGTACAAAACAGTTCCAGTTACTGAGGGTTCTGTAGCTTGTAGTTTCAAAAGAGTAGATCCAATAGGCTTACTTTCACTCACAACTATCTTATATTCTGATTTTTCAAACGCTGGAACATAATAACTGGAAGCCGATACGTCTATAATTAGTTCAGCAAGAGAAGTACATTGCTCTCCATTAACACAGTCCACTGAAACTGACATTGAATAACGAGGATGGTAGTTCGATTGAAAAGCTTTTGACAAGGTTATTTGTCCATTGTGGCTGAAAACGATAAATAATTTCAATATAAAATATGATCTACTTAACTTGAGACTCAACAATTTTAGTATGGATGCCCAAAGTACAAGCATAGGGCTTTACCTGTTGACAGAGAATTGCTCATCATCGTTTCCAGAGACGATGGAAAAGTGGTAGTGGAAACCTTTACTCAATTTGCTGTTATGTTCGACTGATAAAAGGGTTATTACTGTACCGGGCTTGGCATTCTTACTGACTTCAGCTCTGTTTTATAAGTAATGAAAATCATTCAACTGGACAATAGGACAATACACCATTTTCTTTCCAAGTATCGTTGGAAATAGTTATGCAATTTTACCTAAACTTCATCTGAGAGAATTTTAAGATATGAGAATTAGAGGGTCGCAACTCAATCCATAAGGTCGCTTCCGATGACTTAGAAGGCTTCCCTTGGTCTTGTGCTACTACAATCATTTGGACAAGAGAATTCTTCGTTTGATAAACTACGGTTCCGTTCAAATATATAGCTCCAGTATCCTGATCGATTCTTAAAAATTCCACAACTGACGACTTAAAGGTCCTTGATTTTCTAAGAGAGTATTTGACCATTCCATTCTGACCACTGTCAGTATCAGTTGCATTTACTTGACCAATTTGAGTTCCTACTTTGGTTCCTTCTAAAATATTGAAATGTCGTAGAATTGACTAATGGGAATAATATTAATAGATAGCTGACGAGCCTGAGAAACATCATAAATTGATCCTTACCGGCAATTAATAGTCGATAAACATCGTTTGTAAATTGAGGTCGATGGTCATTTGAATCCAATATGTTAACCGTCAACGTTGTATAAGCTGTATGGACGGAGTCAGAAACTTGAATCTTGGATGTAAAGGATTTGGCAGTTTCAAAGTCAAGGGGCTTAATTAAAGTAACGCGACCACTGTATTTCCCCATTGAGAACATATTGTCAGGGTTCCCTTGCTCAGTGAATCCATAAACGAGAGTAGGATTTGTGTCAACATCATTGGCCACCATTGTTGTTATCAGCGTACCTACTGGAGCGTCTTCATTCACTGATATCACTGAGTGTGGAGGAAAGACCGGACTGAATAGATAAGCATAAAAAGGTTATTTTAATCATTAACAGGTTTCTACTAAAGCCTTTTCAAATTCTAAATTAAAATAGAGTGGTGCATACCTCTGATCCTGTATGTCAATAACATTGACATGCAGAAAACAAGTACCAGTCATTTGAGGAGATCCTTCATCAGTTGCAATTATAGTCAGTCTGTATTCATCTAGTATTTCTCTATCAAGAACTATATTCGTCTTCACAATTCCAGAAAAAGGTGGTTCAATTACAAATGCATTGTCTCTGTTTCCGTCTATTATGTGATAGATGACGTTTGCATTGGGTCCTTCATCAATATCCGTTGCAGTTACCTGTTTGAGTAACATTTAAAGGGTAATTTTAGCATTTCATAGACTAGTGCATGAATTGTTCCTTTCTCTCATGCATGCAAACTTACTTGAGTAACAAAGGTTCCTTTGTTGTTTCCTTCCCAAACTGACGCGATATATGACTCCTGTGTAAATCTTGGAAAGTTGTCATTGACATCAAGAAGAGATATGTGAGCAACTGTGTGTGCAAACTGAGCTGGGGAGCCGTCAGTTTTTGCAGAAATAACCAATTGGTGATTGGACTGTTTCTCTCGGTCTAGGTTTTTGGGATCCTTAACTCTTATCAGTCCAGAGGTTGACACTATTTCAAAAATGTCATCTTCATTGCCCCCAACGAGTGAATAGTTTACACGAGCCCTTCTTCCATCATTTCTTACTGCTGTAACCTGGTAAATAAATTGTACTCTTTAGCAAGTTGTGTTAAGACTCTTGAGAGATGATTTGCTTGATATTTAAGGCAAGTTTTGTACTTTTAACACTTCCGTTCCCACTGGCGAGTTTTCTAGAATTTCCATTGCTTTATATTCAGCCTCTTGAAACTTAAGTAAATTTTGCGGATCCACATCTCCAATTTGGATGACAACTAAAGCAGTTGAACTCATTGATGGAATCCCTTGATCTTTGGCAACCACGCTTAAATGAAAAGTTCTGCCCCTCTCTGCAGACAAGCTTGATATCGGACTGATGATTCCAGTTTTTGAATTAATGGTAAATTCAGTGTCATGGCCGTCCAAACTGGAAAATGAAGATTAGAGATAAAGACTGGCTTAAGGTTATGCGTTAGAAGATTAAAGTTGTCGTGGTATTGTCTATTTACCTATAGCTAATTTCAGCATTAACACCTTCATCAGAATCAGTAGCTATTGCTTGAAAAATTGTTTGCCCAGGTTTAATATATGCTGGAATATTGGATACGATAGGGTTGTCTTGAAATTTGGGCCTAAATGCATACACATGTAAGTTAGTTCCAGTTAAAATATGGAGAAGATAAAGATTTCGTATTCTCTACCGGTTATCGTTGTAGTCAGTTATAGTAAAATGAACTAGAGCTGTAGAAGATCTTGAGTCATATAAGCCTCCATCAGTTGCTGCAACTTCAAACATGTAGTCGCTAATTTTTTCTCTGTCCAGAGTACTACAATGCGAAATAAAAACACATTTCAGATGGATGAATATACTTAAAACTTTGATATAAAGATTCAAAGCCTTTTCGAACGTGGAAGTGAATCATTTACATACCCTGCTGTAAGAATATACCCAGTAGTGTTGTCAATGGTGAAGTGCCAATGGCTCTCATTGTTAAGGGAGTATTTTATAATGGAATTCACACCAATGTCTGCATCATTTGCTTGAACTTTTAGAACGGTCGTCCCCACAGGTACATTTTCCGGGATTGAAGCTGAATATAAGGGCTGACCTGACTGAGTCTCTCGGAATCCCGGAGAATTTACACTTCTGAGTAAGCTAAATAGTTTTAACGTTAATTTCTCAACAATTGAACACCTAAAAATGATAATGACTGATCGTACCTTTGTTCTTCAGATTTGCTTGGGGCTACGAACACAATCGGGGAATCATTTTCGTCATCTACTGAAATAGTCATATTACAAGCAGTCTTCTTCGATGGGATCCCTTGATCTTGGGCAAAAATTAGTAAATTGTACTGTGCCCTTCTTTCCCTGTCAAGTGGCCGTCCGCTTAGTTTACCGCTGTGCAAATCAACGTTAAACATGTTGTCAATGTTTCCAGCAGCAATTACGAAGGTTGTTTCAGCGTTTTTGCCAAAGTCTGCATCTTCAGCAGTGAAAACATGAATCACGCCTAATTCATTATTCTCAGGGACAGTCAGATCAGTACAGGAGTCATGAAAATTAGGCGCATTATCATTTTCATCCAAAACTTTGATGACTATGTTAGCTGAGTTAAATATCCTCAGTTGATTTTCGTCTTGAACATAAACCACCAATGAGTATTCGCTAATAGTTTCTCTATCGATTTGACCTGCGACTGAAACTGACCCTGTTATCGGGTCAATTTTGAATTTTCCATCTGTCGTTCCCTCTGGAATCACATAGCGTAAGGATGTGTTATGATCTGTAATAAAAGACGAAATAAGCATTAATATCACTGAGTTTCACAGCATTAATCAATTGGATTGAGAAGATATATGTACCTAATTCACCTCGGAATGCCATAACCTTCAGAACTTGTGCTCCAATTGGTGAATTTTCCAAGATGCTTGCTTCATACCGCTCACTCGAGAATCTTGGAATGCTGTTCTGATCCGCTCTAACAGTGATGGACAAGAGTTGAGCTGAAATCTTGCGCGGCATTCCGTTGTCAGTAGCGCTGATATTGAGCGAATACCGTTTAACATTGCGCTTTAAAGGTCTTGCTAAAGCTAACTTTCCGTTTTCAGCATTTAAAGAGAAAATTCCTTCACCATTTCCAGACAAAAGGTCATAAGTGACCCTTCCATTGCTGCCCGAGTCCAAGTCTTTGGCTATAACTGTGTGAAAGGATGACTTCAAAGGCTCCATTTCATAAATATCTATAACTGAAGGGGATGTGAAGAAAGGAGCATTGTCATTTTCATCTTCGACCAAAATATTTACAGTTACTGAGGAATTCGACCGTTCTTCTACATTTCTGGCTTGATCTGTGGCAACAACGATTAGTAAGTAAGATGTACAGGTCTCATGATCCAAACGAGACTGAAGAAACAAGGTTCCCGTTAGCATGTTAATACGAAATTTGCTTAACGGTTCCTGAAGTAAAATACTGTAATGAAGGATTCCATTGAGACCACTGTCTTTGTCTATTGCTGTGAAGTTCCATATTGGACTTCCAATAGGAGTATGTTCTGAAACCGAGAAGACTGTTGGATCCCGAGGAAACTTGGCTCGTTCATCGTTAACATCCATTATGTTAATCTCGACGGATATTAAGCTGCTCCTAGGATTAGATGAAGACTTCACTGATGCTCTTACTTGAAGTATGAAATGAGCTATGTCTTCGTAATTCAGTTCACTGGCGACTACTATGGCTCCCGTAACGGGATGGATATCAAAAGAATCCTGTATATTACCCCCGACAATAATGTAACTTATTTGGGGCTTCTCCTCTTTATTATTCAAGTTGCTCTTGACTGATCCAATCGTATATCCAACAGTAGCGTTCTCGAACACCTACGTAAGGTTTTTATATTAAGTTTATTAGAATTTAGCATGTATTTCGCAGTTTTCTATGAACAAAGCAATCCAAATGAGGCACATATAACCTACATTAAAGGTCAATTTTGCTGGAACAAAAAGGGAATCCAACCGCTTGTCGTTGATGCTTAGAGTTTCTATTCTATATTCTCGTGTTGAATCTTTAGGTGGATTTCCACTATCCCGAGCCTTAACCCTTATGGTGTAAAATGTTTGTTTCTCTCGAGTCAAAAATGTTTTTGTTTTAATTAAACCCGTTTCAGAGTCGATTGAAAACTGGCTAGCATCAGCATATCCATCTAAGATTACAAAGACAATGAATAAAGTTATCTGAAGAAGGTAATATTTTTTATAAAAATTACTACTGACGTACCACTAACAAGTGAGTAAATGATTTTAGCACTTTTTCCTTCGTCAGGATCATTTGCCACAACTCTTGCAACTTCGGTTCCCACGGGTAATTTTTCTCTAACTGTGAGGAAATCGTGATCTGGCTCTATAATTTGCGGTTCGTTATCATTTTCATCAGTCAAAGTGACTTGGACTATAACTTCGGACTGCTGAGGAGGGATCCCTTGGTCGATTGCCACAGCTTGCAATTCATACATAGATTGTTTTTCTCTGTCTAAAGACGACTTAGCTATTATTTGACCTACAAGGATGAAAAATTAGTAGCTATATTATTATATTATTCATACAACAAATTCCAAAATTGAAATACCACTGAATAGCCGTACCTGTTTCAGCATCTATAGAAAAATCTTCATGTGTGGGTTGCAGAAAATATTTAATAGACCCATTATCCCCTAAATCCTTATCATGGGCTTTAACGCCTCCGATGACAATGCCAGGCTCATTGTTCTCCGCAACGGTGAAGTAAAACATATCCTATGATTTTTTTTCAAAAAGTAATTAATTAAAAACACCCTTCATTTTTCTACATTTAAATATAATACCTGTTCAAATTTGGGAGAGTTGTCATTTTCATCCATCACAGTAATATGAATCGCAGCAGTTGTAGACAGAGCAGGAACGCCATGGTCAGTGGCAACAACTTTGACAATATAACAATCTTGTTGTTCCCGATCCAAACTTGATTTTAAGTATACGATCCCAGTAGCTGGGTAAACGTCAATGATATTTTTTATCTGTTGCTCCTCTATTTTATAACTGATTTTGGCATTGTTGCCGGTGTCATCGTCCAGCGCTACGATCTACGGAAAATGTAATCCATTCATACCCAGTTTCTAAAGGGTAAAAATTCTCCAACAATTCTCAAAGTAGACCATAAAATACCTTAAGGATTTCTGAATTTATTTCCATTGACTCTGTTACGTTTACGAAGTACTCCAAACTTTCCGAACCGCTGTCATCCCACCTATAATTTTTAAAGGAAAGTATTGAATTGTAGGTAAGTAAAATTAAATACTGTTAATTCGTAGTTAATCTTCCTACTTTCGATCGGACTTCCTCAGATCATTACTAGTGACGCGAACAGTAACTTTAAATTCTGCCTTGACTGCTTGGTTAAAAGCAACCACTGTAAATTCATGACTGGAGCTATTTTTTACCAGTAAAGATGTTGTATTGATAACTCCTGTGTGACCAAGAAAATTAAAATACATTATTAAAATTCAATCCTATGACAACCTAACCTTAAAGGTTACTCTCATCAATCATAAGTGATTAAATTACCAGAGTGAGGGTCAATATAAAAGCCATGATATGATGGCTGAATTCGGAATTGCATGCCTCCATATTGATGCCTCTCTAGTCTGGAAACTCGGCCGACTATTGTGCCAGAAGGGGACCGTTCCTTTACCCAAAAATCGTACCGCGTCTACAAAACCGAGGACACATTTTTAATAGCTCTAATTATCATCAATTAAGTATTTCTTGCCATAGCCACGCTACCTTATGCCATACAGGTGGATTGTCATTCGCATCCTGAACTTCAACAGTCAGAGTAACGTTCTCAGAAAATCGCTGAGGAGAACCATTATCCCGTGCGGCAATGACAACCGTATACTCTTTGGTAGTTTCAAAATCTACAGACTTTTGAATCCTCAAAAGACCTGTGTTTACATCTATTTTCAAAACTCCGGATGGATTATCCCGGATGAAATAGCTAATCTCTCCATTCCGACCTACGTCGTTATCCTTGGCGATTGCGGAATAAACAATCGAGCCCACTTCAGTCGTTTCTGGTACCCAAATTTTTACCTCTTTCTTTTCAAATATTGGAGAATTATCATTTGCATCATTTATCCGTATTTCGATCTGAAAAAATAGCATGAATATTACTTTTCTAAACTCCACTTAACTGCATCTGACGCCCATTTCGCCATTGTCTAAATCACAATCAACATACCTGAGAGTAAACTACCGTATCGAAGCTGTCAGACTTCGCTTGAACGGTCAAAAACAATACGGCATGCTCTTCATGATCAATATTTGTTGTTGTTTTAATTGTTCCAGTGTTAGAGTCGATTGCAAAAAAGGATTTGGGATCACCGGCTGCAATGGCATATCGTACCCTTCCCTCCCCTATTTTACAAAGAAGTTTTTTCACTCTACTTTCACATTTAATTAAATATAGCAAGCCAGCAAATACTCAAGCAGCAGCTTCTCATTAACTTAACCATATTAGCATTATCATAAGTGTATGTACTATTCTAGAAATGGATTTCAACAGGTCAAGCTTGAGTAGGTTTCAACCCCAGCATTCTTAAAGATTAATTACTAATAAATATTACAACGTCCGTGTAACTCTCCAAGAAACAATACAGCTATTAAAATATTCCAAATGGCTATTAAAAGGAGCTAGTGAATTTTAATGTTTTATCTTGCATATTTAGATTTGTTAATGTATTCCCCTTGGGCAAAACATGAATTTAGCAAAGAAGTTTACGATCTTCTCCTAAAAATATGACCACTAAAAAAGAAAATCAGAAGGATATGGTGCGAAGTTGCCAGTGACCAATGGAAATCGTTTCCAAGCATTAAAAATAGCTCAAATTTGAACTAATAAACTAACCTGCTGCAAAAACAGTTCCAACAGAGGAATGAACGCCAATGTCTTCAGAGATGCTGAAACTATACTTTGGCTTTTGAAATGATAGGGACTGCGACCCAACGACATACACAGTGATCTCGGCACTATGATCTGTTCTATGATTATCTCCATCTCTGGCACTTATCTTCAGGCGATGAACTGGTTTATTCATGGAAGGAGCACGAAACATTGAAATGTCGCCTACATTTTTGTCAATTACGAAGTACCCTTCTTCGTTTCCTCCTTCGATGATATATGTGACCTTTCCAAAATCTCCCGAGTCACTATCTTGAGCAACAACCGTTAGAATTGTTCCGGAAGGAACCACCCCCTCTTTAACACTTACGCTGTAGCTCAGGGGGAAGAAAGTTGGATTATTGTCGTTCTCATCCACAAGGCGTATATTGACGACTGCAGATGAGCTTAAGCCTCCTGTAATTTATTTAAGCCATTTATTTGAAGGAAGTAGAATATGTATCCCCGGATAAATTATGAGTCTGACGCGTTCTGACTGCATAGCGATCTAACCCAACCCTGTAGACAAAGCATATACAGACAAAAATGTAACCTGTATCGGAAGCTGTGACTAGCATTTGATAAATATCTTTCCTCTCATAATCCAACGGTCCTGAGACACAGATTTCTCCAGATTTGGGATTGACCGAGAAAGGCAATTCGGCTGTACCAGAGTCAAGTAAATTATAGACGAGTTCCGCATTCACGCCACAGTCTGGATCGCTGGCTGAAACCTAAAATTCATCCCATCCAAAACAACTATGAGAACAACGACCATAAATTATTATTTGCATTTGTGTAGAAAATCTTTTTAAATGCTGTCACAAGAACTTGACTTTCTAGATATTGAAACCAATGCTAGGTGAACTGGTCGCAAGGCTGCGAAGTCAAAGTAGACAAAAGTGTACTATAGTCAGCAGCAAAAGGTCACTACTATGTAAAAGCCTTAAAAGAAAATTCATCGCGAATGCAACTATCATCAGTGAATAATTAACTGAAGAAAAGTCTAAAAGTCTAAAATTCTGACAAAGCTTACAAAGCCCGTCTTGTCAATAAGAATAAAAGGTAAATTAATTTCAGAAAGTTGTCCATATAACACATTAACAATCGTTGAAGGTAGGCAAGAAAAAAAAACATCAAGCCAGATGTAAGCAGCTTTTTTTCCAAAATTAGGACCAGGGCATATGCATCAACATTACATATTATTAGTTTATTAGTAAGCTGATCTGTTGATCTAGTCCATCGATTGGGGGAAAGAAAGTTAAAAAAAAGTTTAATAAGAGCAACTAAAAAGATAATTACTACCTACATACCCTGTGTATCATAGTTTGTAAGGAGTAACTAAGCAACATGCTTACTTCAACGGGATAAACGGGCATAAGTGCATGCTGCAGGTACCTATCCGTTTATTCATGAGACATGGAGGAGCGATTAGTAAATAACCACTTGAGATAAACCACCATAGAATCACCTCCAAACCGAACCAACACCACCGAAGCGATACATCATTCGTCCTAGCGTTTCTTGAAAGATGCATGCAATGTGACGACGGAAATTAAAGAAAGTTTTGCAGAGACAGATGAAGCAGACATGAAGCACCGTCAAGCTATTGAAAAGCTTGCTATCTGGCTGATGATGATGATGATGATTATATACGGACGTGGGATAAGGTAGTTGTTCGGAATTTCCCACGAAACCAAAAAGGTTTGAAATTGGTCTAAACTATAAGGCTACTAGCAGCAGAAGGATCAACCATCATGTGAAATTACAAGTGGAATGATTATGTGTCATTTAACTTGAGTATAAACAAAGACATAAGCATGATAGAGGATTCTTGAGGACCACTCCAGTAATTTCTTTGAGGATTACCAGCCAGTAAATATGTAGTTAGTTGGTGCAAAGCCTATATTTATGTGGAGCCATTCGAACCAGTCAGTTTCTCAAGCATCACGTATCATCAGACACAGGACGGAGACCATCTTCAGCCCTTTTTCTTTTAAACCTCTCTCTACCTAAACTTGTATCCTTTTCTTTCTCAACCTTCTTCTATCTACCACATTATTATTATTACTGCTATTACTACCCTTTTTCAAACTCCAACACTTGCATCTAAAATATTATTAGCTATTTTTTACTATTCAATTCCTAGCCGCTCTGTATACTTACTTTGCTACTACTTCTGCTCACTGCTCTCTACCACATTACTTTACCTTATTTTGTTTGTTGGGTTTTGGAAGTATGACTGTAATTTTGACTTTTGATGGCTAAGAAGAGAGGAGCTATGAAGGTTTTTCCTTCATACTAAATTCTTATTTTATTCATCAATAGCAGAGAAGTCTACCACGTATCAATGTGGCTGTAGATTTATTTAACTGAGGATGATAGAGTAGAAACATTTGAATCGGGTAGAAAAGTACAATAAATCGTATGGCTAAATCCATTTAATGCATATCGCAATAACTTGCCAATTCTTTATCTATTTCAAAATTGCAATGTCAATGTGGGATTGGAAGGATAGGAGCTAGTCCATCATCGTTGAGAAAAAGTTCGTAAGTTAATGGAGGAGTAATCAAGATCTGGTTTTTTCGACTTTCCAGTTGGTGGGAGATGAGAATATTTACTCGGTGTCTCAAAAATACTAGTTCTATTGTTTAAAAGTTTCATGATAATAGTAGTTGATTACTGAGGATATGAGTGAGTTGAAATTTAAAGAATGCGATCCTTGAATACTTGATTCTTTCCAAAAATGCGATGGAATTGGAATAATGGGACGGAGAGAATCAGTTTGCATTACACGGATTGATTTATCACCTTTCTCACTTGAGTTGTTGGATTTTACCCTCACGTACTCTAGCAGCATGTATATCTATAGATTCGTACCTTTGTTGGCAAATTACTCAGATTCCCAGCTAACGTATTGGTTGGTGGAATTAATAAATTATTACGTGGTCATACACATTCACACAGGCACACTCGCACACTACTTACTACTACTAGGCTGGCTCAAACCACATTCAATTATTCGAATAGTTGATTATCAGCCTAATTATTTGTATTTATTTTGAATCTTTGGAAATGTTGTACATTGAGCTATATTGAGTGAGGTTTCGAATGATAAAATTGAGAAGGTACACTTTACTAGCCGGAGAGTGTCTAAGCACTTGTGGTGACCGACCATGTCCCGTAACCGTCGTCTGGAGACCTTAGTCCGTTTTTTCCTTTTATCTCTATAATTTACCATCGTCTCTCCAGTACACAAACATACACACATCATTTATTCCCATAAACTAAACCTGTCAAACACCAAGCCGCTTTGAAATCCGGGAGACACCTAGGATTTAATCTACACTTGCTTGACGACCCAACTAATGTGTTTTTGTACTTAATGACCTAATGCATTACTCCCTCACATGCACACATGCAAGTAGAAGGTTGAAGGATTTTAAACTGCATATTTTCACTCCAAAAAACTTTACTGTAATTGTAACTCTACTGATTATTTATTGTATCTTTATCCAAATTTCCAATTTTAAATATTACAACGGCAAAACATTTACAAAAAAATGCATTTAAATCAGAGAAGAGATGTTCAACCAACACCGTACCGTGTGTTCCACGAATTAACTCCTGATTTTAGTGGCATACCGGAATTTACAATTTAATACTGTTTAATGGAATAGCATGCTACTTTCGTAAAGCAAAATAGTGGTAACGAATTCTGAGAATGTCAAAATCCTTACATTATTACAGTTAAGTTAATTTACATAATAAACCATCCATTTAAGCATGTCGCGTCTGAGTCTTATGGTCCGCTCTCTTTCCCAAAGATTATTGGCGTGTACATGTGCTCCAAGCCTGGACTGCCCTAAACGTTTACACTGGTTTTACTCGCCATGGACGCATACATTTTCGCCTACAAACCTACCGGATTTCCCAAAATAATGTCGCAGGGGAATTATTGTTTTGAACCCGATTTGCCATGGGGCATTAAACCGGGGAATTATTCCGGAGTGGGGCATTAATATTTCAAGCGAAATTTTAGTTTTGGACACCCATCGTTTGCTTCTTTTAGTGGGGTTTTTGTTCTAAATTGCTTTTCAACCGTAGACTTTACGAAACTACTTCGTTTTAATCGTACATTTTAAATGCAAGCATCGTAACTGTTTTAGAAAAGGTATAAAAACCTTTATTTGTATTGAAACAATTTCGTTTCATCTTTATGACTGGGCTATAATGGGCATTATTTTTTCAAACCCCGATTTGCCACGGGGTATTATACCGGGGAGAAGAATTATTCTGGGGGGGGGCATTATTTTGGGAAACACGGTAACTACTTGCGTTATTAGTTGGAGCCAATCTGCTGCCCTCATCAACAATGACATTCCAAGAACATCCAAATTTCAGCTGTAATTACGATTTCATAATTTGTTCCATTGGAGCAAAACATACAATTTCTTCTGTTTAAGTACCGTTATACTTGCGTTTTTACTCCAGCATTTTCTCTCCCTCTGTTTCTCTCTAGAATGCCCTTAACCATAAATGTTTCTAAATGTTTTCGTACAAAAATTATGTCCCATTAATTGTAGTTGAAATTTGTTTACCCTTTACGCATTCAAATCTGCAATTTCTGTGCAACTCGTTTCATAAATTATTCACCCTTCTATGCAATACATCCTTAAATCAACTGTCAATATTTTGCCAAAGAAGAAAAGTTGTTGAAAGTTATCTTATAACGTATAATATAATTTTATAAGAGTAAATATTATTCCTTTCTTTATTAACTTGGATTTGAACCTTAGTAGAGTACGCTTACTTTTCTGTTATTCATATTGAAAAATGAAGAATATGAAACTCTAGTTTCTTTAAGCATAAGATTCGAAGCAGGAAAATGTACGAAATCGAAAGCAGCATATTACGCTCAGATGTATCGATGAAAGGATTTGAGTGGGTGTTAGCTAGTTTTGCACAATCAAAATTGAATGCTAGCTAGGTGAAGTCATGCAAGTGTTGTAATTTTAAAACCTGAGAAGGGTACATCAGCAAAGAAAAACGGAATATTGAGCAATTATTTTACATTTACAAAGCTTGAATTTTAAAAACGAGCATTCCTCTGTGTACCGGCTGCATAACCCTTCAAACTAATCCGAGTTGTTGACAAAATAAATCATCTTACCTTCAACAAGCACGTTCCGTAAGGTGCGGTTTCTCCTACGGATGTGTTGTAAAATCCTTTGTCAAAAACTGCAATACAGAAAATGGTCGTTTACTACAATTTCATATTAACGTTTAACTTAAGGAGAGAGGCTTAGTAATAAAATGAATAACGTTTAAATCATCAAGTGAAGTCTGATGCTATGCTAGTGAGTATTTAGGGTTTGTATTAAAATGTGTTCTATTATATAAACCAGGGCATGTACAAAGAAAGCTAGCTGGTGGTAATAACAAACCAAATCATCAACGTGGTAGCAGCTATCTTAAGGTAATTAAAATATATTAATGGAAATAATTAAAAGAAAATAAGGGCACTAAAAAACTCACAATGACAATGTCTTGTTATACTTTTAAAAACTTCTTGAAATATTTAATTAGGCTTCAAGTTTTCTATCCTTATTCTTTATCAACAATCATTCAATCCAACTTCAATCATTTTGCCGTAACAGAACTGGAAACCATCCCACTGAACATGTAGACAATTGTATCATCTATTTATTGGTATGCCTACCCTTGGATTTGCATTCAGTGTGAACCTTTGTCACCCGGTTTTTCCTCCTACACGAGTAGATTTTAATGTGGCATAAATTCCCCCTGGCTCACCCTAAGGATTCTTGTAATAATTTGTAAACTTATAATTTTATAAAGTGTGAGTGACCTAAATGGAGCAGAAAAGTGCATTAGCCCTGTTGAAATAACAATTTTGTAATGTTTTATAAATTTTCTATAGCGTGTCATTAGCAGAGTAGCTAGGTCAGGTGGAAGGCACTAAGTAAGCACTATAGCTACCAAATTTCCAGTATGGCATAATTCCCTGGCCGCCGTTTCATGCTACTATTATCCAAATGCAACGCGCTCGTTCGTACTATCCAAATTCGTTTCATCCTATCTTGATTATTATTAAGGTTGGTTAGCTTAATTTGGACATTCATTTGTGACTTTGGTCACATTTTGAGGACATTCTAACGAACCTTTACAAACAACCTGAAGGCAGATTTGTGGAATCGGATGTTGCCTTGATAAATTACAAGTCTATGAGGAATATCTTTGCTTTTATTGCTTTATAGGATACTGCACGTTCTACCTTGCTATATCGGCACTTAGTAAAGGAAGGGTCCAATAAAACATTCGCACCGCATTAATCCTCTCAGCGAGACTTAAAGGGGGCTACAACACAAATCTTGGGAAAATGTAGTAGTACGCACATTAAAATCACCCGTGGCTTTGCTTTTAACTCTGTTAGCACGTGTTTATTCAGTTGTAAGCATTAGTCAACATCATAACACCTGCTGATGTAGTGGATTAATGCTTTTTTAATACTTTGAATACTTATGGTGTTCATCCTATAATAGTATTTACCAAGGGAAGTGGACTTTTATGTCTTCCTAAGTCTACCTTACCAAAGTAATAATTGTAATAGGAAAAATATAACTATAGTTGCAAAACGTAACACTTATTAACAAGGAAGACGTCACGTGGTGCATAATCTGCATAGTACTGTTTAATACATTTCTGACCCACTCAAAAGATAAGATAGATGTCGAAAACTTTCGAGAAATCCAAGAAAAACTTTTTTGCATAGTTTGCCTTACCGCATAATTTTTTCCCACGGTTACACAATGATATTACGGAATAATTGGCATTTTAGCAACATGGTGCATGGTGAAATTAAACCCAGAATTTCGGAAATATTTAAGGCAATACATTTTTAGGTTTTAAGTATCTTTCTGAGCTTTGAATAGAGAAAACTTGGAAAAAATTAGGAAAACGGGACGATACTACGGTTTTCCGTTAGCTTATACTTGATTGCCATAAAAAAAATGCTGAAGTTCAACTTTTTGAACTATAATCCTTTTTAAAAGCATAATAACGCATAATTAAAACCGTTTTTACGCATAATCGTCTTCGCTGTTTCCTAACATTAATAGGGGTTTCAGTAGTATAGGGAGCTGAAGAAAATGGTATATAAAAATGCACTCACTTGGTGTATCATTTGTGTCGATAAGATGAATGATAACTGTAGCACTTCCCGACAAAGACGGTTTCCCATGATCTTTCGCCAAAACAGTGAGCGTTGGGGTTGGATTTATTTCGCAGTCGATATGCTCTTTTGTAGTAATCACCCCAGAGTCTTCGTTGATTTGAAACCACTCGGAATGAGTTTGTGGCGAGCGTAGAAGTTCATAGGTTATGTGTGCATTATCCCCAACATCATCATCAATTGCTGTAACTTGAATCACTAATGTTCCTGGCTCAGCAATTTCAAGAACACTTGCATGATACTCATCCATCTCAAACTTGGGTGTGTTATCATTATCATCCTCGATAAGAAGAGTAAACTTTGTTGAAGCATTTAAATACGGATTTCCCTTATCAGTAGCTATGATTAAAAGGGTAAAATCGGGATTCTTTTCCCGATCAAGTCTGCGAGATGCCACGACTAAATACACTGCACTGTTAATTGTCTCGAGGGCGAAATTACCTTCACCCCCTTGGAGAGAGATGCTTATATTATTATATTCTTGCTTAGTATCTGGATCGATTACACTAATTCTCGCAACGAATTCTCCAGGCAGGGCCTTTTCTGAAACTTTAGGGGGAGCATCGTAAGAGTCACCTAAAAATTGAAGCATTTCCAATTAAGAATTTCCTTAAGCGCTCCATAATTATATGTTTCCATTCCTATATTATTTCTAAGGCTACTCCTTCCATCCGTTGCGTTGTTCTTTCTAGGTTGTGGAAAAGTTTTTGTTCGCTCTATCTATAAAAATAACGTATATTGCATACGTAATTTGCTGTAATCCTAACTATGGGAACAATGACTACTATGATATTTAAGTTGTTAATCCAGACCAGTACCATTTGTTACTGTTTTCCTGGCAATTAGGCACCGAATAAGTGCCCTCTTCCTGTTTGTTTCTACGGACTATGTTTTATTTTAACTTAATGTGCATAAGAAAGTCCAGTACTCATCTATACAAATTACATGCATGGATCTAAAGTTAGCCAAGGCTAGATTTAATGCAAGGTGGTTTTCTTTAATCTTTCTGTGTATCCTATTTTCTCTGTTTGTTCTTATTAATTACGCTGCCGAAGATAAGAAATATTCCCATTCTCAATCAACGTTTATTTCACTTCATTTTTCATTTAACTTACCTAACCATGCTAAGATGTAATAATCTACTGAAGTTGTAAAAGCGTCTGATGTACAGGCTCATGTCTCGTTACCCCTGACTATTTGTAGTGAATGTCAATAGTTGGAGCGTGATGGGATGTGAGGATGTATACTTTAGTAATGTGTGCATAAGATTAAATCTATGCACGCCAGTCATGTAATTTATTAGAGTAGACTTACCAGAGAAAAAACTGACGTTAATTTCCATTTCATTATCATTAAGATCCAGAACCCGAATAGAAACGAAGACAGTTGTCTCCAAAGGTTGAATGCCACTATCACGAGCCACTACAACCAGTTCGTACACTTCTTTCGTCTCATAATCGAGAGGACCGTTAACGAAAATG
Organism: Hydroisotoma schaefferi; assembly: GCA_034682405.1. Lineage (NCBI taxonomy): Eukaryota > Metazoa > Arthropoda > Collembola > Entomobryomorpha > Isotomidae > Hydroisotoma > Hydroisotoma schaefferi. Next base: position 48,927 of record JAQFZX010000324.1, on the reverse strand, counting down.
ACCCCTGTATTAGGATCGATTCGAAACACTGAGTCCTTGTCAGTCTGTCGTCTATTTATCGAATAGGAAACCTGTCCATTGGCACCTTCATCAATATCATAGGCGAACACTTGAAGCACATTTGTGCCCACTGTAGCATTTTCTGGGATGGTTGCAAAGTACCGGCTTTGATTTAGCGTTATGTCTTCACTTTCTCCGTGAGAATTGTCTCCGTTAGAAAACCTGAAAGAGTGTAAATAATGCTTACAATTAGATTCCAGTTGACACGGAAGAATCCTCTCTTACATATATTAAATCATGCTCGTCGGTTGTTAGACTCCATTGCGGCCCGTGGACAAGAAGAATTATCGGATTATTTATGACGAGAAGACTTGTAGGATAACCTTTATTCCCTGACCACTTGCTGTGCTGTGATGCAATAAATAAATGCTCAAACATTTACTACACGTAGGATAAAAACGGTATTCATGGATTCATGCATGCCATTCATTCATTTGCTAATTTTAGGATAGCTTACGCGTTACTTTCAGATTGTTTTCAGAACCATTGGAGTTATTCATTTTTTAAAAAGATGCTTCTAAATGCATGCAACGTGCTTTCCTACTTAAAACATTATCAGAAGTGTTGTTGTTTGCTATATTTATTTATTATAATTTGATCGTTGTAATATTCCATAGGACAGATATACTATAGTGGGTGTGGAGTTATGGTTTTATGAAAAAGAATTGTATAAAAAGAATTGCAAATGGGGTTATGGTTACAGATAGAATGTTGCTGATGATTGTTAATGTAATTTTCTAAATACTAATGCGGAAATAATTGTTATGTTATTAGAGCATCTTTGCTGTCTTGTAATTCATAATAATACTACGGTTTTGGATGGTGCCATTGGGGAAAACTCTGAGTGCCCTCCGTAATAATTTACAAAATTAAAATACAAACATTCGTTTGTAAAAGAGTTTTCCTATTCTATATAAAGAAGCAATGAAATATGTGCCTGTAGTTCAGGGAGTTTATAAAGCCGCATTTGAATTCCTATTTTGAGAAAGTTTAGATATTAGGCGTAAAAGCAAGCCTTCTAGTCTAGACAAACAGCCTATATTGTCAGTTAAATTTAATATAGAATATTGAAGAAGTAGAGAGTAAACGCGTGTATTAATGGAAATAATGAAAAATATTAAGTAAGGGAAATTTGCAGTTTTCAAATGAAGACTTTATTAATTTGGTCTACAAAATACTATTGGTATCTCACCTTGGGAATTGCCAAACAGGGGCATTATCATTTTGATCTGTGATAGTGATATTAATAGTCATTGATCCTTTGAGAGGTGGAACACCCCCATCAAATGCTTCAATTAGTAAACTATAGGATGGGGTAGTTTCACGGTCCAAAAATCCATTGACCTGCAGATCGAGATAAAGGACACCATCCCTTTCTCGGTGTGAGGACAATCTAAATGCATTGTTCACATTCCCAGCAGAAATTGTGTACCGCTGCGCATTATATATTCCAAGATCTTTGTCCCTCGCCGGTTGCAATGTCCGCTTTACATCTCTCGGGGTATTTTCTGGGAACTCTACGTGCATAAATGGACTTGGAAACTCTGGAGTATGATCATTCTCATCTTTAACACGAATAATCACCCTTATGTTTTCCCCTGTCATTGGAATTGCAACTAGAGAATACGAGTCTCGTGTTTCTCTGTCAAGTTGGATCCTAGTAAGGATCTCTCCATTACTCTGATCAATGGTTAGATCGGAATCGACTGAACTTCCCGGAACAGGGACGATTAAGTAAGGCGGAGGCGGTGGCGAATGAGTGGACCCTGGAATTGGTTTCCCAATAAACCCAATACTCGTCCCTACAGACACTCCTTCTGATATTTCAAATTCTTGGATCACTTCCGATACCACTGTCGTATTTGATGAGAAAACCACCGCCGCAATTACCAACCAAATCAAACGCTGCTGTTCCATCATAATTGGTAACTTTACCAAACCCTTTCCAGCACCACTAATGAGGGGTCCGAACCGCTGGAAACCAGTTCATTTTATGAAACAGCAATAGTTGTATTTTTGACGGAGCGTACGATCTCAACTATATATGAAATCATTATCCTCCCTTGCTCTCCGTTCTTTGCGTTAAAAATTCGTAATTTACCATCGTAAAAGCATCCTTTTCTTTTCACTAGACACTATTGGAGGCATTTTGCATAAGTCAAAGTAATTAAAATGCTTCCAAAGACTGTTCTCTCACGCACCACAACAGGCAGCTTTTAACAGCAGCGATGGCTCTTTTCTTGGACAACTGACAGAAGGGTAGATTTTTACACACTATACTCCCAAGTTGGAAGCTTGATAGGGACTAATTTGGTTTACTAGCAACAATCAGAAGATTGTCTCGTGTCCAGACTCTGGACTTAGAGCAGAACAGGGTTGTTTATGATTCAAGGAAAATGTGTTCCGGACTTTAGTGGTATGGGTAGTAATATCAATAGTACTCTCCCCGTGCAGTGTCATGGGACCGTGATTTTAATTCCACCTGTGCACTTGAACACTTCTAAACTAACTGCGTGAAGACTTGAACTGGTGGTAGTCGGCGATGTACATATCTATGCTTTATAACGTTATGCGGCGGATCTAGGTAGAAATGGTCAGTGGTTTGTTGTGGACTTGTGGTATTTTACACCTGAAGGAATGGTGGCGAGTTGTAAATGAGGTGACGAGGAATGGTAATAGGGCCTCATTGTCAATTCCTCTTGAGAAAGAGACTTTTTGAAAGAGATAAGGAGAGGAAATGGTGGTTGTAGTAGTAGTAGTCGTAGTGGATTAAGAAGGGATACACACATGGAGTCATGTCCGTGCACTTGGGTCCAACTGTTTATAGAAATGGCCTGAAGACAAGTCGGGGAGTGAGTTTTATCATCATTCAGCACCATCAAGCCAACAACAAGGTATGTGAAGAGAAGCCTTCAAATAATAAGCCAAACCAGCCAGGTAAAAAGACAGGTAATGATAGAGAACCTCAAGAAAAACCCCTTAGAGCAGCCTGGTCCGATAGCTGGCAGACCACAAATTCCTCAGCCTCTCTCTCTCTCTGTCTTTTCCCTTGTTTTTATTCCAGTTTGTTATTAGAGTACTTTTTCTCTCTTCTTGCTCCTCAATGTAATTCTTCACCATTAAAGCTTTGTCTATCTCGAAGAAGATTGCTTGAGTTGCTGGTGTTCTGGGCAGAGATGATGATGATGATGATGATCGTTCGTACCTGTGCTATGTATTGGTTGGTGGCAGTGGTGGTGGTACTTTTCTTGGGTTTAACTAGCCCAACATGCATACCTTTACAATTATACACATTCGAAAGAGATAAGAAGGATGGAACAGACAAGAGGAACATGTACTTTGCATGCATAGGAATAGTAGTAGTTAGTTTCTCTATATAGCATTTACAAAAGAGTGAACCTCTGACTGTACTTGCTTTTGCCTTCGAGTCATTTCTCCCCTTTTACCTGAGAAACCGGCACAACAGAAATATTATTTGGAAGAAAAATTGCCCTAAACAACTTTGCTTCATCATCATTATAATGGTATCTTGCTTCTCAGAGTAGTTATTTCCTAAAAGTTTTCTTACTCATATTATAAGCTACACTGTCCGCATTCATAAACACATACAAAACACAGGCCAATCAAGCCAGCATAGCGAAACATGGATCTGCGTGTTCTTTAACAGAAAAGGCTTTCGAAGGACTGAGATGGTATTAGTTGTGTTAAAAGTTGATCAGAAGAAGAAGACGGAACAAGTGAGTGAGTAGTAATAGCGAATGCCATGATCCACTCGTTGATTTGATGAGATCCGGCCGGAAAGACTGTGTCTTCTTGTGTAAAGGAATTCTGAGTCTGCTTCAACAGATTTCTTAGAGGAATGATTCTCTCCCCAAAAACATGTCATTTGGCAGCCTCTCTACTCACTAGAAGATAGTTCAGCTCACCTTTTCTTCCACTTGCCTGTTCGTTCTGGTCTCTGCTTTTTCTCTCTAGTAAATCTATCTATCATCAAGGGAGTCGGCCAGTATAAGAGGAGACATGCGATGGAGCAACAAGTGGCCGGCATCTAGCTCCTAATCTTCCCAAATTATACCTCTCTAGTAAATATTCCCTTTTTCTGCCTTCCCTGATGGTCAACCTGTTTCGAAAAAACTATCCGAAGGTTGCCATTACTTTCATTTGGATCCATTTGGAACTTTATAAAAATCTATACTCTCCCATTAGCTTCAATTTCATCTCTCTCCTTCATCCACCACCCCTCCTTCCTCGTCTAACTACTAAATTCTCTCATCTCAAACTCATACCAAATTCTTCTTCTTAGCAAATGAACCCTCTCCTGGTCGTTCATCGTTTTTCTTACTCTTTGTCAATCCATCAACATCAAAGTAAGACACCTTCGACCTACCAACCAACCACTAACTGCACTTCTATTTTATCTATCTTCATACGAACCCTTGACTAACATGGAGATATCTACATTTAAGATTAAAACAATTTCCTTTTTCCTCCCCTGGAAAAAACTGTCTATTTACAGCTTTTACTCATACTCATCAATACTAATGGTTGACTCATATAGGTTGCCCGCTGTACAGCTTAGAAGAACCACACCAATACCTATGCTGCTGACACTTTATCAATACATGAGACAACGTTACTTTGAGGATGAACCATTTACGTTGTTTCTCATACCATTTCTTAGGTTTACTGTCTCTTTTGCAGATTCCTTCAAAAAAAATTGAGCACTATTAGCAGCATCATCCTCATCATCATCAGAAACACTATCATCAGAAATATGGGACTTGGGTAATTAGTAATTAACATGAGTTATACGGCATGGGCATTGTTGGAAGCACCTAAACTGGTGAGCCTGATTGCGCCCTTCTTGAGGCAACAGGTGGGGGGTCTTCATTCAGTCAGGCACATCACTTTCCAGTGTTATGTCTCCATGCTCACCTCATCTTTAACATAGTCACTCCTGCTATTCCGCCTGCTTGCTGAAGGCATTCCAAAATACTCATCCGTCCAGCATCTCGGTACCGCAAGATATGACATTTTCTTTATATTTTTATCTGTTTTCGAAAAATATCCCAATCCATGCAGCTTCTGCTGCTTGCAGCATAAAATCTGTACTTTTGCATGTAGCTTATACAAAATTGTCAACACTACTGTCCCAATAAAATCAATTTGTTCATAAGATCAACTTCATAAAGATGTCCAACACATCAAATAACCAAGTATCGAATCAACCAGGGAGGAATGAGTCCACGGTATGCTAATGTGAGATACATGTCCAACACATAGTTGTCTTAAAAGCTTTCATCCCTTTCGTTTTTATTTTTGATTACTCAGCTGGCCCTCTAACCATCCAAAGGATTTGCATTTGATTGCATTAAGTAGCAAGCAATGTAGTAGTAGTAAATAGTAAAAGCAGTGAGAGTATAATAGAAGCAGCAACAGTTTGTAAGGCTTAAGGCAAGAAAAGTAGTACACGCTACTTGTATGTAGGTAGGATTATTTATGCAACCAGGATTGTTTACTGATTAATCCATTCCGAAGTAATTAGGAGGGGATAATTGCTACAGGTGGAAATGCTGGGAATCAAACTCCATCCAGTCGAGTTATCAACTTTTGTACAGAAACAACTTCTCTACGTAACAACCAACGTGCTTAAATACCGCCTTCAAAAATATTTTTGTATAGGACTCTCGCTCTCTCATCCATTATGTTTTATCTGTTACTTTGTCTAATGTATACATGGAAGTAATATTGGGGTAGCTGCTGAGGACAAGATTTTAGTAAAATTTTACCACCGGCAATAGTTGTCAGTAAGTAAGATAAGAAAATAAAGATTGGACAAGGAATAATTACATTTTATTAAAACAGACAGCACAGTACAATTTGGAACCTGTCGATAGTTTCAATAATGGAATACTGTGGTTGTTGGAGTAGAATGAAATATACCGTTGTAAACGGGCGTAACGAAGGCTTGCGTGGGGTATTGGGGACAACTTGAGAAATTTTGGGATGTTGGGGGCTAGTGGAGACATTTAGGATGTTGGGGCAAGTTGAGACATTTTGTGGTGTTGGGGGCATTATGAGACGTTCTGGGGTGTTTGGGGCACTGTGAGAAATTTTTGAAAACGGGTGTTGGGGTAAAAATTGTGGGGCAACTGGAGACAAAAGTTTCAAAAAGAGGTTGTTTGAAGTTGTCGATATTGTGAGTACCATTTGGTAGTACACTCTCACACTGCCCCATTTGACCTTCGCAAGGTCATAACGTTTGACCAAGGTCAATGGGGTGCAAAAATAGGGTTGTTGTAGTAGTGGGTTTCATTTGGCAGTAGAGTCTCACTCTGCCCCATCATGACCTTTTCAAGGTCATAACTTTTGACCTGAGTGTCATAGAACAATTTTGAGCATTGTTTTTAAACACCCTAGTGAGTACCTTTCCAACGATATCATGGGTGATGTGGGTTAGCATAGACGACATTTTGACCTTTGACCCCGTCCTATAGGGGGTGTGACCTAATTGACCCATCTTCGAATTTAATCTTAGTTGGAACCTTAGTGACAAATATCCGAAAGCGGAACTCGAAAAAGTTCAACGGTTCGAAAGTTATCGCTCGGACAGACGGACAGAGGGACGGACAGACGAACGGAGTGACAGAGCATTCATATAAAGGCTTTGCTCCGCAAGCCTTAATAAAAGGTTGACTTGTCGTTATTTTAATTTTTAGTATTGGGATGAACGGGTCATTTAGCCTGGCTGAAATTCTTTTAGTTTACCAGCTTCACCTTCGAAATTAGCATATCTCCGTTATGTTATTTTTCTTCTGCAACCAGTTATTTACTTCGGGTAATTCTACCTTTGTCTAATCTCAAGTGACTTCTCATCCAACAAAAAGGGATGGAGGAAGAAAAAATTTTATTGAAAAAGGCTAAACCCTTAAAAGATACATATGTTCTAAGTACTGATTGGGCTCTATAATAATATCGGTAGTCCGGTCTTGCACAATGATGAAAATAATATCAAACTAGCCAGCACTATTTATCTTTCAATAATATTCTCAATTTGTTTGGAGCTTGTACGTGTATTCTTTGCTGATTAGGGATAGTAATTTTCATCAATCTTACTAAAAACACCATTACGGTCTAATACTAATCCTCTAAACGTTCCTCGTCATGCAAACATCCAACTCCAGACTCCAGCTTTTTTATGCTGAGACAATCGGTCTTCTTGACCTGTTAAGTTTTAAAAAGTCCGTTCAATTTGCATCTCTTTTCAATTTGCATCTCTTTTCAAATTGTATAGGCAATAGGTTTTCTTGTTACACATTTCGTCAGTATGTCATACAGGTTTTTGTCACAGATATTGATTTGAGACCTGCCTTTTAGAGTTTGCTGAAAAAAAATGAGAATTATCACTTTTACTAACTAGTACGGAGAACGCCTTTGTCGCAAATGTTTGTAATTAAAAAGCTGATGAATTTTTACTAAAATAGTCTGCAACTGTTTGAAATATTTTCTTAGTACCATTAGTAATGTTGAATTTCTAAAGTAATTATTTTCCAACCAATTAAAATTAAACCATTGTTAGGTTAACTTTTTAACATAGTGTGTAACCCTTTTTTCGGTTTTGGGTACTTGTACTTCGGCACCGGTAAATTCCTAATCCGCTTGACAGAAATTCATGAAATTAGTCTTACAATATAGGTACTTAGCCTGTGGGGATTATAGGTTATTTAAAAACTAAATTGCAAAAAACTGAGTGTAGCATAGTACGTCTGCGCTACAGCGACAGCCTCCAGCATGCAGGGTAGATAGACCAATATCGCACTTTATCTCATATATGTTGAAATCTGTACACATGCCTTTATATACCTCTCCCTCCGAACTTTAAGCTTATTGATATGCATTTACATCCTGAAACTTTAAATGCTGAAACTGTACATCCTTATATCTTGAACGGTAACTTATGCTTAACTTGGGAAGGGGGAGCGAGAAGGGTAGGGGAAGGAGAACTGAGGATAGGGGCAAGGAGCTGGAAGGGGAACGGGGGGAGGAGGATGGGGAAAGGGGGAACTGGGAAGTAGGGAGGATAAGGGAATGAGAAACTGAAGGTGGAGGAAGGGGTAAACTGGGGGCCTGATGACGGGGGAAAGGAAATTCCCGGAAAATTGGAACTGGATGAGGGCTAAACTGAAGAAGGCCGGAAAAGGGGATAGAAGGAAGGAAGATGAACGGGGGACTTGTGAAAGAGGGTTTCGGGAACTGGGGATGTGGGGATATTACAATATTTGGGGAGCTAGCGTGCTAGCTTTGCTGAAGGTCTAGTATCTTATAACTCACATGCTTTCTCCTATATTATACCGCCGATGCTTCATCCCATTGCTTCCTTCTATAATATAACAACAATGCTTCATCCCATGTTATGACGCTGGTGCTTTCTTCAATGTTATAACGTCGAGGTTTTCTCCCGTATTGTAACTTCCATACTTCCTTCCATGTTATAAGGCCCATTTAGAATAAAATAATGATATAATTGAACAGACCCTACTTTATATAATTGTACTGCACAAACGCAATAATGTACAAAGCTAATTGAACTAAACATGTAACTGAAATCCCGCTTCATAAACTAACTTCCTTCCTTTTTCTTTATTGTATTGATTTTGGTATTTTATTTTATAAAATCGTTATACATACAACTATCATTTAAAATAATATATACAAAAATTTCTAAGTTAATTTTGCTTGCTTTTGTTTTCCTGTTCATGCAAATAAAAAAACTGTACAGCCCAATTTTTCATGCTTTTCCAAACTATACTCACTCCCTAAATTATTAGGGCACTAAGTGACACGTTTTGGACTTCTGTTTTCGGGTTTCGGTTCTTGAGGACACTGAACTCGGGGGGTTTGGACATTAGCTAAATTTCGCGACCTATCATGACCGCGCCACGAGGTCAAACAGAGGGGCAGTGTGAAATTATACTGCCAAATAGTACGCACATACTCGAAAACTTCATGGAACACTATTTGGGCACCCCCATTGATCTTCAAGGGGCGTGGTAAGGGGAATATCTAACTAATGAGCTATTGATTATCTAACTATAAGGCACAGGGTTTACATGGGTATGTATACATTGCAGGAAGGAAAGGGCAGGTTAGGAAGTATTTATGTGGGTGGGATTTCAGGAGTAGGTTTGCTAAGTGTTTAAATCAAAGTACTAAGTCTGACCCGATTTAATCGGGTGACTGGTAGGTTAGTATGTAAGTACATGTTTTCAAAAATTCGTACAGATTAAATTACTATCAATTATTTATCCTCTGCAATAATTTCACTAGACAGTGTCAAGATGCGTAGTACTACATGGCATGCTTGCATAACATGACCAGTTTCTAATTAAAGGAACTTTAAACCAACAGATTATCAATTCATGATGAAGTTTTGGAAGTCGCATTTAATGCCTATGCTGGCTAAAGAAGAAACCAGAATCGCAGACAAGATATAAGCCGATAGCGTATCTAGATTTCATTAGATTCATATTAGCAGTCAAAATAGGAAATAAAGTATTAAAATCTGAAGATAAATTTTCCACACATCCTAAAAGCCGTCAACTTTCTAGTTCAATAATTATAAGTTACCATTTCGTTCATGCAAAGATCATCAACAGATTCTCACTTATTTTAATTGTGAAATTTTACTTTTCTGCAGCCTGCATATTCCTTACTATCACTGTCCTTTTATTTTAACTAGTAGTTGATGAATAGAAAGGCTGATTTTGGTATTTTTTAAACGCTCAAGGGTTATTAAATGTTAATAAATGCAAAACCTTGTAATCACTTCGTCTCTCAAGCGAAATGAACACGTTATGTCCACTTGCAACTTGGTTACTATCTTAATGTTTGCACCATCTCAAGTCAGATAGTCACCGACGACTTATCTAAACAAGTAAAAGTAAGTGCTCGTGTTACATACTGACAGTCTTGCCTGGTCGTTGTTCAAGTGGAGAGTTGATAAAAATTGGCAGATTAGGCAAAATGTATGAGGGAAGACAATTGTGAAGCAGGATCTTGTGAAATAAAAAAGAGCTCTATTTAAGTGGGTTCATAATATACGAATCCGGACAGCCGAAGATCAGCTATCTATTGGATGTTGAGTTGATTGATTGGAAACCTGAGGCTTAAACATCCACGACAGCCAAATTATTCTTGTCTTCTTTCAATCCATGTTTTCGAATAAGGAATCATCTTCATCCTCCATGATGCCAACATAACACCAACAACCGAGTGTCGTTTACTGGTTGCAAGCTTTAAAGGTTACCGTGCCATCTTGAGACCGGTGGTTGCTTTGTCTTTAGGAGAGAGTTTCTAGCCCCCGTGTCTTTTCAATCCGTACACGAGGCAGCGTTTGCTACGATTCTCTTCACCGCTTTCCTGTTTCATTGTACCCTTTGCGGGGTTCTTTTGTTACAAGTATCCTGGTGCAGTACAAAACTTCGAGGTTTGAAACCGATTTATTCAGTTTATATGAAAACGTGGGGAACCAATTTTTTTGTTTCGGATAGCAGATTTTTTACTCTATTTTTTGGTATGTTTCACTAAGGTGATCAGTGTAGGTCGATTTTTCCATGTCAATTGGTGGCCGCTTTGGTTTCCCCGTGCCTCACAGTGGTATGCAGCGAAGTGAGAAACCGTTCTTCAAATGAGTCAAGTTATTTTTATATGGTGATGACGTAGCAGTAGAACGTTTAACGCTTGATTGAGGATGTGTCCAAACTGACTCAAAATCGTTTCATTTATTCATAAAATTTTCATAAGATTAAATTGCAATAAATGTTTACTTGAGTGTTCTGTGGGTGAATAACTAGTTTTACGGAAATCGCTTTTCATTTGTTCATATAAATATGAGTATGAGTGAATTCTACCTTCATTTTTAGATGCTCGTTTTTGTCTTGTGTGGATTTAACCGGCATAAATTTGTATAGCTGAACGCTTTCATTGGACTTAAATTGGACCTTTGGACTCATTGCACCACGTCCAGTAGGGCATTAATACTCCTTTTAATGATTTGTCATTTAATAATTACCAATTGGAGCTTCATTTTTACTGAGATTGTGCTTATTCCTACCGGTCGATAGTTACAAGCCGACAAACATGTATGCACATTTTAAACAAATGACAGTATAGTATTGATGCAGTTAGTGATATCAGCTACTCATTTTAAATTTAAACTACCTTTGAAGAAGCAAGTTAAGCGCAATTAAAAATTACAAATAATCGAAATATAAGGGAGATAGCTATGAAACATTACTTCGTTACTGAAAGCATTACTGAAAGACTTCTTAAAATCCACTATAGCCTGTGTCAGGTCTTTTTACTGCAGTTAAGGATTTGTGAAATCGTATAATAATAATCCAGGTAGCTTGTCCCAGTTGTATCGCTTTAGATTCCTAGTGGATTGCGTGAAGCAAAAGAAAATATATCAGTCAACTGCAATCCAAAGTCGTTAGAAAGAACTCAGAATTTTTCAAACTAATGTTTTTCAGAATTGAACCTCTTTTTCCCATATTCTACTGACAGAAAGTGTTCTCCTTTACCTACGTGTTGTTCTTAAAATTAAGGCAATCGTAATAGAGCATTTGATGTTTACTCGACTTCTTGTATTTTGTCTACTCAGACATATCAATTATATTTGCTAATAGTAAATGAATTATTCCTTAACGCACCACCTCAACCCAACTAGATTTGCTTTGAGAGTCTTAATTAATGTGTCTTTCCAATTCAACGTACACAACATTGTTCTTCCAATAGTTACACAATTAGACACTAACTATACGATTCAAACTACTAAAAAAAGGCATAAGATAGAAACTCGAGCAGCAAAAAGACTCCAAATCTCAGATGGAGAAAGCATACGGATACAGAGAGTACAGCATAAAGCATTTGCATTTCTCCAAAAGTAAAAAAAAACATTCTAAGCTTTCACCAAATCTCACCCTAGACCTGAAGAGTTCACAAATCTGAGGATCTCGTAAAAGTAAACTTTAAAATGGGATTTTACAAGAGACGAAATATTATTATTCATAAGTGTGACTCCAATATTCATCCCTCATTCTTCCGCATTCTCTTATAATTTTTAACCGAGCTCCAACCAAGTCAACTTCACGTTCCGAGATGGTTTTCCACACAGACACGCCTTAATTGATATTGGATGCAGTTAAATTGGAAAGATCAAATGCTTGCCTGTGAAATGAATGGTGATGATGAAAGGGGAAGAAATTTAAATGTGATATGATATGTATGTAAACTAGGCTCATAAAAATGTACACATCCACTCAGAGAAGGTAATTTCAGCTTGGATAAAACCGGGATTGGTTGGATTAATACATACTTGCACAGAGTGTGAATAAGTAAGGCTCTTTTACAAAGCCTACCACACACACCCAAGAGAAAGATGTTCTTGGTTGGCACCAACCAAGGAACAAGCAGAGTTTCTCTCAGCTTCTGCATGCATAATACAGAACACCGTTCCGTTATGAGTTCCTATTAGCTCAAACATATGCATAGCTTATGTACTATGAAACTCAAGCTCACTACAAGCACTGTACACTCTGCTTTTACACTTTACAAGCATAAAAGGGTTGAAAACAGTAAAATGGATCAGTAATCAGAGAGGGGCATGAAAAAGAGGATCTTTAAACACAACTGCTGATGTATCCAGGAAATCCCTCGAGGGCTCTGAACTACTGGCAACTGGAGGAAGTGTGTGGTGTTGGTTTGCAAAAATGAGCAGCCAGAGCATAATAGAAGTGTTTCCTTCTTTCTTCTGTATTTAACTACAAACCCTCATCTGCTTTACTGACGCCGGATAATGTAGACGGAGTAAAAGTAAAAGGCAGAAAGTTGATGGTAGTAATCGTAGAAGGTATGTAGGTGGGTAGTATGGTAGTAAGACAGAAATGGGACAAGTAAGTCATACTTTATGCATGAAATTTGTAAGGTATTTACCATTGACAGATGTAATAAGTTGGATGAAGAGGAGGTGCCAAAGTCGAAGGGAGAGGATATTTATTACAACATGACCAGAGTGCGGGTGCTTTAGTGGCTGAGGTGAAAAAATGCTATCTTCTTAACCTCTCATATGGATGAATGGTGAAAGCATTATGCGTGGCTGACAAATGTGAATTCATCTTCAAAGCAGATGTGGTTATGTCGGATTAGGGCTCTCTGCTTGATAATGATAACAACCAACCAGTTTATAGTACTTCTCGAGCATAATGCTTGCTACGTGAACGAGGAGCGGGGTGATAATACTGCTCCTTTCCTCTACATATACCATTCTAGATGTTGTCTTCTAAATGGATGAAATCGGTTTGTCATCTTACGGCTGTACAAATATAGTATGTTTCCAGTAGGATTAAAATAGGCTCCCTTCCAAGCTCGAGAGAGGAACAGCTTGGATGTAAAGTATAAGTGAATAGTGGTAGAAATGGGTTTACAGGTAAGGATAAGAATGCTGAAAGCAAGGCTGACTCTGTGACTCCTTTCCCATTTACGTCAACAGGCACAAATTATAATCAGATTGAATTATAGAATTCATTATTTTGAGTAGAAATCGGAAAATGCCATTCATGCCTTGCTCAGTCTACTGCCATTTTAAAAGCTTATCTTATTTTCTCCTTCTATGGAAATTGTATTGCAGTTTGCAGTCGTTACACTTGAATTCAAGGGGGTGCATTTATTTGTTATACTAAATGATACATGGAAACATGTATTGTAGGTAATTATCAGAATAACCTGACTAGGCTGCACAGCGTCTCAGAACCGTAAAAAAACGAAGAAACGATTTGGCTTTAAAATCCAATAAAGGGCCCAGTAGGAACTTTTCTCAAAAAGTAGAAAGAACCATTTTGGCAAAAGTCCCCATTTGATTTACCAGGGGAAATTTTCAACTTTGAAGGTGTAAGTAGTACTACAGTTATGGTAATGATTTTAAATGATTTATAACTTATAATTAAGTATCGCTAAGGTAAGTTTGGACTATATTTAGAAAAAAATGTTCACCAATTTAACATTGGTAATGATGGGAACATGGGCATTTTCCATACATTTATTTAATTTTTTTAAGGAAAAATATCCCTGCGATTTTTTGATATGTTGTTTACATTTAGTTAATCTATCATACAAAATCAACCATATAAAAAAGTAGAGCCCAAAATAGAGTACTGCACCCGCACCGTCAAAGTTCTGAAAATTTCCCATGGTTAATCAAATGAGGAATTTTACAACAATCGTTCTTTCTACTTTTTGAGAAAAGTTCGGATTTCTATATAACTTCTTGGATGCACATTTTGGGTTGGCCTTTATCGGATTTTAAAGACAAATCTTTTCCTTGTTATTTCCGGTTCTGAAACCTTGTGGGCTGCATCCATTGCACTGACTGTGCACTGCACTACTGATAGTTTACTTCATGGGGCTCCAAATCCGTACTTCGCAGTAAAAGTTAAAGTCTCTAAGAGCAGGGCAGTATTCGTTAGAAGAAAGGTCACTGGTGGGAGACCAGGTAGTACTTGAACCACGAATGACTATAAAAGTAATTTTAATTTGAGTAAAGTTAAAGTTCGTTGCACAATTTAAATAAATTGACATTTAAGTATGAACACAAGTTATATTAAACCGATTTCGAATCGTTGAGAAATCATCATTGCCATTGTAAAACAGTTTTAGGATTTCATTTAATATTTACGACGTTGCATGCAATTGAGGTAATTGTAGCCTAACGAACAAAATCTCGTCACCGCTCTTGATGTTGTTTAATTATTGTGAGTTTTAATTGATTAAATGCAAAGTTGTCATTTCCACGTTTGGCTACAGCTTTTTTTCGTATTTCCTTCTTCGCAACTGTAGAAAAGGTTATGAGTTTTGAATTACAAGCTTGTGTAGCATATTAGACGACGTCATCGATGTAACCTAAAACTGATGAGAAGAAGTCGAGTGGAGTGGTTGATGGGATTAGTGATAGTATATTGAAATATGGTGAATATCTCTGGAGATATATACATACATGAATTCCTAAGAAAGAAAGAGAAGCTCAGTTAGTTTAGGCGATTATCCATGCATATGCACATGGAGGTAAAAAAATAAAGTAACTAGAGGTTGGTGAATGAGACGGGGCTGTTTATTATGGATTTATTTTACACTATCCGTTTAATTTTCATTCCTTTGCGGTTGCAATAATAAGTAACTATAGCAGTGGCAGTTAAGCTCCTCTACGATGCATCAAGATAGTATGCGGTCGTGCTTGCTAGTAAATTATTGTAGAGTTGAAATATAATAATAATAATGGTAATAATAATAATAAAAGGAAGAAAATACATGTTCAGTGAGTAGTTAGCAGTAGTAGTGAGCCGTAGCGTAGCGGAGGTTCTTAACATAAAGTGATCGAGGGAGGAGGGAAGTGTATTGGATAAAAAGTAGTTTCGTGGTTGAAAGCCCTTTGACGCAGTGGTGAAGCCAGTTCCAATTTATGCGATAAATAATGATGCATGCAGCCCTATTCGAGAAAAGGGCCCGTGCATATTTACACAGGAAATGGAAATTATGATTTTCTCCGAGTGCCATTGACGCCGTAGCTCTAGTGTAAATAACCATTTTTCAAATTTTATCAATATACCACAGATGGATTCTGACTCATGGAAGATAGTTTTTATGGGGCTATCAAGTTGGAGTTTTTAAAACGGAGAAAGAGATCGAGAGTGAGAAGAAAAAGCAGCAGGCACAGCCACTCTTTAGTTCTGAATCTGAGTAGACAGGCAGGGAAGACTCCTTTCTTGATAAGGATGGAAAATGGAAAAGAGGTAATTCCATATGTCATATGCATTAATGTCAAGTGTATGGATTCCTACTTTGGTAGTTGGTTTTGGCTTGGTTCATATCCTTTTTTCTTTAGCTTGTAGTTGTAAGAGTAAGAGGCAGATGGATGAATCTGAGGTTCGGAGGCTAGACTTATCCTCGCCACTCATTTCCGTCCTTCTCATCTACAGAGACTGCTGAAGCTACCGCCGATCCCGATCCACAGAGTCTTTGACTACGCTGGTTGTGAGAGTTTGAACGAAGATTAGCATGCCAACAATACCCGAATCTGAAACATTGTATGCTCTCCTTATTATCATATCAAAATAAATAGAAGGGCAAACAGTAAAACCAATATAAGATTCACTCTGAATAAAATACTCTATTTATGCCGGAATAAAAAAGTATATTGATGTGGAAAGTCCCTCAAGCTCAACTTCACCAACGAGCAGCATGGGAAACAGTATCAAGAACGATTTACTCCGTTCTTGAAATCCACCCGACTTTCTCTTCAATTTTTGTATGGAATCATCTTGTTTCCAGCAGGGCCTTTTCTTAACCTACTGCATATATCATCCTATTATCTTCACTGGATTTACACAAACGGATACCCACGTCGTAATCTTTAAGCCTCTTTCTTTAGTTTGAATCATACGATAATATTATTATTAGCTTTGGTAAATAAATATACACTATTTCACCGCTGGCAACTTTACCGTTGGAAATTGTAACCGTGATTTTCCAACTAATTGACATTCTCATAGCATTCCTGTTTACTTCTATACAATATTATTCTGCTCATAGCAACATTATGCACGTCTCATTTATTTTATCTTATTTCATGCTAAGCTTGTTTCAACTAGCATAGTAGTTTATTAACTCCTGCATTATTTTTCTAGATT
The DNA here is from genome assembly GCA_034682405.1 of Hydroisotoma schaefferi. Lineage (NCBI taxonomy): Eukaryota > Metazoa > Arthropoda > Collembola > Entomobryomorpha > Isotomidae > Hydroisotoma > Hydroisotoma schaefferi. The sequence goes on along the minus strand of JAQFZX010000324.1, from coordinate 32,128 downwards.
TTACAACTGCAAATTACCATTTTGGATCTCGAGGTTATTTTTTTATTTACCTTATCTATATTCTATTGGAAATAGTATCAAACTGTTGTGCATGTTTGGTAGATTTATTATTTGGACATCAGCAAAGTAATTATCAGTTTTCCTTTATCTCATGCATTAAAATCCAAACTGAATTCTATAATTACCCATGCGGTATTAAAGTATTTATCATTAAAAAAAGCATGAGTGGATCTTTATCTGCCGCAGCTATCGTTCGCGTAGGTAAGCAAAGGGCTTGTCTAATAAAATGTGAAATATCCGCTAAATAAGCCTCTTTTCCTAAAATTCATCCTAAAGGTAAAAGAGGATGTAAGAGATGTTCAAATATCTTTCAGGAAAAAGAGACGCTGTGACATTACTATTTTATTATTATAAACCATAATACCTTCATTCTTAAGCCTCACAGTTGACAGTAGATAATGATATGAAGGCAAGGTTCATGATGCTATTAAAGATGACGGCTGTTGGAGAAGTATTACTGTAAATAAATTCCAAGATTGTAAGAAGCTTTGCTTGTGCCTCGCCTCAACAAAAGATTGAGCCCAATGATGATGGAAGTGTTCTGGTAAGGAGAAAAGGCAGGAGTTAGTAGTGGTGACATTTGTAGTGTGAATAGAGGAGGATAAGTTATTGTAAAATCTATTGTGAGATTTGAGGAGAGCCAGCAGCACTGCAGAGTAGTCTATAGTATGATAAATTGAAATAGAGAGATATCGACTGAATGAAGTTTATGTGAATAATGATATCACTGTTGGCTGATGCGTCATATCATTGTTCAGTCGATTTGTAGAGGGATGGAATTAGGCAAAATTGAGATCGAGTCAACTCAAGATGAGCTGACTGACTGGGTAGATTTTTAAAAAGCTGAGCTTGCTTCCACGACGACGACGATGGGTTTTCCATCCAATGTTACATTCCGTTCACACAGTAAGCGGCAGCAGCTACGGTTGATGGATGTGATTCCGAAAGACTCCCTGTCAAAGAATGATTAATGTTGGAAATAGGACATTTTCTATACAGCACACTGCCACCGTCAATCTCAACATGATATAGCCATGGTTTTTACTACTAAACTGGCTCCCTGGCTGGACCCGTCCCACCACCATTTCCTTCCCAAGCCTTTTAAAACAGCCAAATCCGCAAAATAATAAATGTAGAAAGTTTCTTCGTCGTCCTCCTCCTGCCGCTCAAGTGTTTATCTGTATATAAAATAATAAAACAATATTTTACGGCAATCTACTCTAAGAAACCATTCCTATGCAATCCAGCTCAGGCATGTGCTAGGGAGGACGCTCATAATTTCAAGGCTTATTGTTTCTTTACAAGAACGGCCGATTCGTGTATAACTCCTTATCCCTTGAATTTCCTCCTTTAACATGTCAACTCAATCTTTCCCCGTGTACATCAAAATATATCTTTTAGTTTTGATAGTGTTCCCAGGAGAAACTTGTCACTTTCTTTTTTATCCTATTCAGCTTTTTAGTAACCTTACTACATACAGGTAGAGCAAATAGCAACTTGGTATAGTTAGACCAGCTGTCACTTGGATTTATTCAAGTTAAGCCACAAGAAAGTTGAGTAAATTTTCATTATTTTTAATTTCACAATTAGAAGAAAGTCCCCTACGTACTTAGTAAAAGAGTAAACTAAAGACATACTGGTTGGTTGGTTGTTTTGTTTTTCATCATTTAGACTCATTCAAGAACGATCAAAACGGTCATGTGTGGCTATGAAAAAAAATATTTTGCAACTCAAAATATCATAACTCGGCACCTAGACTACATTCATTGCGTGACTATGACCTTCGTTAGTTAACCAGCCATACAGGTTTACATAAGGACCTTAATAGGTTCAAAACATACATATCATTAATCGTTTCTAAATCACGACCTTTTTACATCAAAAATTCAAAATAATGGTTCTTTGCAGTCTCTAATCCTGGCTAAACTATTTGTTGTGTTGCAAGGTAGCATTGAATACTAAGACTGGAGTACTACTCAAAATGAAGATGAACATGGCCAAATAAAAATTAGGAAAGCGTTGAAGCCGTAAGGATAGACATCTTTAGAACGGTTTCAGTTTCAGAGATGAAAAGGCTTCTAAGGATCTCTAACTTGAAATAAATTTAGTTGTAAATCCTCTTAGCTGTACTCGGAAGGTTTTTGTTACCAACTTTCCCTGAAGTCAGCCAGGAAATTTACAATTTATATTAATTTTTCCATTCACTCATCAATCACAACAAACTAATGTTCTAAAACAAAGGTAGACTAGCCTAATGCAGCAAAGTTTTTGAATATTTTAATTCACACTTTGCTCCATCCATTCTCCATATTCTTCTTCGATGAGGAGAAATCTACAAATGAGTTTCAAAACCCTATTACAGGGTTTCCAAAGATGGATACGGTACAGCGGATAAGTAGTATTAAAATACAATTTGGAGATGCAAATACAGCAGAGTTGATGATTGGTTTGATAATTAGTGCGGAGACAAGAGATTCAATTTCTTTTGCAGTGTTGTTGGGGGAAAACTTCCGGTTAGAAAGGTTGCTCTTGCTAAAAATCTCGTTAAGTGCTGTATGTGTGCGGGAGATAATGTCCAGGATGTTCTATATACTGCTAGGTTGTGGTGAAAAGCTAAATACATTTGGTATGGTAAATGATATAGGAATCGATAGAGAGTCATAGTCGGGGAAGAGCTTAATACTATTATGAGTGGTTTGGCTGTCACCGTAAAATACATATGGAATGGAACACGTCTTAAGCTACATCAGTTTGCTCTAGCGCTTCTATAAAGGGAGAAATACAATAAGAACCGATTCGAATTTGAGGATTTTCTTTGGCTATGCCATATGCTGCACATCAATCTTCTATAGAAAAGTTTATGTCATTCTTGGATTGATGCTGCTGCTTACTGAACTGTCTGTATGCTTATAATAATATTGAAGCATTAGGATAATATTATTATTTTATAAGTACACATTATGCGAGACTATCTTTTTATTATTTTATAAATTTTTTTTCCATTGCTTTTCCTCCCTATCCTTACCCTCTATCCGCCTTTCTCTCCTTGGAATGAATACACCAATGGTTTATCCAGGGCAAAGGCAGAGCACAAAGCAAGTTTTAATTTATGTCCCACAAACGACAATGATTCAATAGAAAGTCTGAGGGTGGTGTAAAAAGAGAGAATTTCTATAAAATCATATTCTTCTGTCATTAATCATTTGGGCTTGTGACAGGATATTTGTATCTCGACCGATATTGCACATGCCAAATTCTATTTGATTAATATGCGATTTCAAACAAGACTTGTACAATATTGCATGTTAACTTGCTCAAACTAGACTTTCTTTATACTAGTCATTCACTGGAACAGGAAATTCACTTCTATCTCCACAACCACCACCACTCATAGAAATAACCCTCGTCATCTAGTAATCGTCTTAAGTTTACTTACTATTATTATGTGTAACCAAACAGACTGCTAGGCAGCAACTCCATCCCTCAACCTCTTCTTAGCCTAATGGCTTTTTTACATAACTACTTACTCAAACAACTTCACCACAAAGTGAAAGTATCACTTTCCCCAGTCAAATTACCTCTCGGCACCCTCAATCTTTTATATCTTTCTACTCTCTCTTCTAATCTATAACACGGTCGACCCTACTAATGTCGACAACTACTACAGGGCCGTATCAAAAGATAAGTAAAGTCTTATACACAATCCGTATTTTACATCCATAGATAATAAAATCGTCTATAGGTGTGTTGGTACACTAGGGTGGGACTGGGGCTCCTTACAGCTACTTATTGTGCAAGCAATGTTCATTTTGTTCAACCCAATGCTTACTTTAAATCTAACCTATCATCAGTTAAGCTCTCGTGTGATGAGCCCGTCAGTGCCTTTCCCTTCCTCTATTGTTATTATGATTATGGACACATTATGTGCCCGGTTACTATTCTACATGATATTCAATATCACCAAGTTTAATTACAAAGCCCTTTTTCATCAAGTCATTGGATTTGCATTCCTTATCATACTTTGAGAAGTCGTAACATTTTCCAACAGCTTTTCTCCCTGTATTTAATAGGTGAATGGTGCAAGAGTCGATTGGCCGTTGCTGTAAGAATGTGCATATCTTTTATAGCTGTCATTTCATCTTTTTCCTCATACATTGTACCTTCTTGAGCTGAGCTCTGTCTCCTTGCAATTGTGAGATAGAAAGCCGTGTGATACTTAAGTCTTTACTTTTAATGTTGCGAGTAGCCCTTCAACTTAAAAATTGCCAAGTCATGGCTCTATATTAAAATACTTAGTGGTTCCAGAGGACTTGCTTCCTAATTAGATAATTTGAATACAGAGAGATGAGGACGGTGAGATAATCTCTCGAGCTATAAAAACAAGGTGGTCTTGAATGCATCAACTGGGTAATGTAAGAGTTCTTTATTAAGGGAAAAACTTACAACTTTTAGCAGAAGAGACGCTAGAACAGCAAAGAAACACTAGCAGGAAGAACTAAAAGTAAAAGTAAGGAAGGGTGAAGAGCCAGCCTCAGTGAGTTAAGTACTGGAATGGGTTTACATTATTTTAGAATCGTAAAACATATATACACTCCCTCCTTCAAACAAAGTGGATACAGTTATTAGTAGTTTAGTCAGTATGAAAATATAAGCGGTATGCATATAAGCTGATGAGCATGTTATGTATGCATATTGCAAGTCCTTTACTCTGATGACAAACAACTGACAGAGAGGTTGTACAACAATGTGCTATGAATATTTTTCAAAGTACATATCTAATACGAAGAGATTGCAATCTGTCAAATAATAAGATAAAAATTTACTGCAAGGATCAACTATTAAGAGCCGATGATTCAACGAAATGGTATAATGTGTCATTAGGGTAAATCCCATTATACAATTTTGGCCCTGGTGATCCTAGACTTTACTGTGACTCTGTAAAAATCGACGAATGACTTATGTCGACAAGCCATGAGTAAATATAAGACCATGAAGAAGTAAAAGTATATGTAAGTTTGACTTGTCCTCTGACAGACATACAAAGTAATTGCGTAGAAACGATGTGCGAAAAGATTTTTTAAACGGAAAGAAACGAGCAGTCACCAATATAAGAATGCGGAGCGATGATGAGGGAGCTCAGCAAGAGGAGAAAGAGAGAACATCACCGAATTTAAAGTATCGAATTCATTTCGCTGTTGAGACTCAATTACTTTCGAAATCTACATGTATATTAGGCAGAGAACGAAGAAAAAATCCTTTCCTGATGGAAAAAGTCCATAGAATGTAAAATAGCTCGGTAAAAAGAGAGTGACGAGTTATACACGATTTTCGGGTAGATGGTTGGTAGGGAGAATCTTAAAAATGGTCCTATGATGTGTGTAATTTCCTCTTAGGCATGAGAATTGCCACTTGAGTCTTGTCCTCGCCGTACAAGGTTTGTCGACATCTTCTAAAAGCCATGAACCCACTAACCTGTCAACCACTATACCCTCATGGTTTGTTCATGTACATATCTTGGCCTGGATTACATTATTATTAGAAGACATATACTCCATTCCAGTTTCGCTCAGTCATAAAAATTTGTCCACTAATGAGATTTTATGCCTGTCGTTTATTATGAAAATTGAATGACTTTGTTCTCTTCTCGGGGAAATGAATATATTATTTCTACGACCGACTTCTAATTTCCATTCCCATTCTCTTGTCAACCTCTCACTAAAATACGTCCGCATTGAACCAGTCCTCAACAGTCATGGGTACTCTAGTATGTCTTAAATTATAGGCTTACACCAACCTCGCGAGGGTACACAATGTGCTTACTAACTTTGCTTACAACAAGGTAAGGCGTTTCCATGTCTTCACTCCTTGTTGGAGATGGAAAAGTTAAGGGTCGCTTTCAAACTAGAACTTCCTCATTGCCCGCAGGAGACCGGGTGAAATAAAATAAGAAAAGTAGTGCTCAGTATATTTGGTACTAGTGCAGGTACTTGACTGGCTGTAATAGTAACTGAAACCACAGCTGCACAAGCAGAGCAGAAGACAAGATCCTCTATAGTTTACAATATTATGGGCCCATACCTTACTTTTCTCTTGTTTATTGTCTTTAACTCATGCAAGAACGAATTATAACCATGTAGACTCTTGCAATTGCCCAAAGTAACTAGCTTCTATCCCACAGCCAGACAGTTGCATAATGTTGAATAGAGCATAGCACGGTGTGGCCCATGGACATCCAAAGCGGACACTAGTTAACATGGAAAACTAGTCCTGTACTGGTCGGCTTAGTAAAACATGCATTAAAATAAAGCAGCAAATCTTCTATCCAAATTTTAAAAAAAACTGGTTGCTCAAGTTTGCTCGAAACTGAATAAATCGGTTTCAAAATTTATTACGAGACCAGGGCCCGCATTCAATCATTAACAAAGCATACTAAAAAACATAAAAAAAACTTATCTTGATGCGGAAATGCATAACTACACAATGTGCTGGCTGTCAGGAATGGCTAAATAAATAGCATTGATTGGATAGGTAGGAGGAGTGGCTGATAACTTTTAACATGTACAGGATAGGAAACTTCCATATTTTATTTCATAGAATAGGAAAAGGAGTTGGAATATGAGAAGGACACTTCAATAACTGCAGTCAATCTCGTTCTTGAAAATGAAACTTAGTTAGATGATGAGGTAAGTAATTTTTAACTGTCACTGTGTACCAAAATTATTCTGTAGTTAAGTGAGGCAACAGTGCTAAGCAATTCCATTTTCTAAACATTTAGAAATACCATATCCTGTACATATTAAAAGTTATCAGCCACTCCTCCTACCTATCCAATCAATGCTATTTATTTAGCCATTCCTGACAGCCAGCACATTGTATAGTTATGCATTTCCGCATCAAGATGAGTTTTTATGTTTTTTAGTATGTTTTTTTAATGAATGAATGCGGGCCCTGGTCTCGTAAAAAAATTCGAATTTTGAAACCGATTTATTCAGTTTTGAACTTGGGCAACCAGTTTTTTTATTTGGATAGAAGAGTTTTTTATTTATTTTTATGCATGTTTCACTAAGCCGACCAGTACAGGACAAGTTTTCCATGTTAACTGGTGTCCGCTTTGGATGTTCAGGGGCCACACCGTGCATAGGTCTATTTTTTATCCGGTGTGGAGTGGAGATCCAACTACATTGATATATTTTTCACCATAAAACCGTAGTAGATATAGTACTAAGCTTTCTTACCTTCCTAGCCCCTGAGAGTCGCTTATATTCATGAATGACTGAGAGATGACAAACACTTTGCTTTTGTATGGGCTTTGTTGCGTTTCCTTGAGTACAATTTTACTTTCACTAGGGAGTCTGTTACTTTCTCTAGCCACTTACACATTGCATAGTTATTCTACATAATTTATTATTATTGAGACTACTCAGCAAGCATATCCACAAGCATTTAGTTTATTTTTGACCTTGGGTTGAGGTTGTCCCTGTACTAAAACATTACGATATAAGATGCTTGTTGTCCAATAGTTATTGAGGGTCCTTTCCAGCACTGCATATTGTATTTCCTTAGGACAATTTACATAGTAAGGGAACGAGTACGCAATATTCAGAGAAGCAAATTGGTTTGGGCTGGCTTTAGAGGATGTTAAAAATTCACCTCAAGAAACTGAAGTTTCGAAGCGAGGAGAAAAACTCCTTGATGAGAATTTAATGGATGTGGTACGTAAAGTGAATACTAATTGCTTTACATGCACACAGTAGTAGTATGAACTATACATTAGTGTGAAATGATTATAGTCGTAAGTCTTATTGATCTGAAAAGTTGACAAAGTATATTTGACATTTTTATTGGGTGTTGTTGTGATGGGTTCGAGATGTTCGAAGGCGATGAAATCAAATTAAATTTTTCAGACAAAAGGTTTAAGTTGGAGGTTGTATTCTTAGTAAACCTTCCACTGATGTTATCACAAAGATTTTTTTTGGTTTTTCTATGTAAATCTTTACACTTTCTTTTAGATAAAATGTGCATTTTTTCCTTCACTAGGGCTGATCAAAAAAAATCTTCTTTAACTGATTTTTCTATATATTTTGACAAAGAAGTCTGAGCTAATGGCAGGGTTTGACGTTTAATTAGGTTATAAAAACGTTTAAAAGATTAAGGGAGAATTTTGATAGATTGGAACTTGTCATTTGAAATTGAAAGAAATAATTATTTGCCAAAGTCATAGTAAAAAACAGAAAGGGGAAACAACATGGATACATAAAACAGTTGACAGTTCTTTTACTATCCTTTACTTTTACTATTTCTTTTTTGCTGTTTTATTGAAACACCGGCAAGTAAAAATTATTAAACAGCAAGTTATCAAAATAAATATGAGACAGTCCAGTATTGTTTGTCCAAGCCTGACTCACTTTTTCTACTAACAAATCCCAGTTAACTGTTAGGTTAAGTTCCTTAACAGATATAAAAGGGTGAGGAGTACCCCACTCAAACATAAACTATAAAGACTCCACCAGCAACAGCACGACGCATCAAAAGTCTAACACCAGTTGACACGACTATCAAGTATCTGTTGACAACCGAGAAGAGCCTAGCCTGGGGGACGAAGTCGGTAATATTTTCTCATAACTTCTCGTAGATGTTGTTCCTGAACCCTGGAAATAAAAGGGATATGGAGATAGGGTGTATGTGTGACTGAAAAATAAACGATGGAAATTATAACTTTTGAATTATAAATGAATATCGAATGGCACTAGAAGAAGAGATCTGAGACGCACCTGGGTTCCACTTCTAGTTCATGCTCTCCGTCTGATGTCTACGCTGTCCTGTCAGATTCAATTCCCTTTCTCCGGACTCTTCCTACCTCATCAACAATTAATCCCCGCATTTTCATCCTCCACGATCATTATTCCCTTCTCACATATTGTAGTACAGCAAAGTACAGTGGCATTTCGTTTGGAAAAAGGCTGTACACGAGCACACGTCGAGATTGCATTTCATTTTTAACTGCTTCCATTTAGACCGTCAGTTTTGTAAATCTAGGTTAATGCTCAGAAAAAAAATAAAAAAGAGTAACCAAACCAGCCGTGTTTTAAATAAAACAAATTAGGTATGCCATGGGGGAGCAGAGGCGTAAAGTATAGATTTTAGTTATGCATATATTTATGGATGACAAAGAGGGTCTAGAAAACTTAGGAGTACAATTTTGAGATGAAAGGTTTGCCGATTAAGTTTGTCGAAATTTAGTATGTAGATACAGAAACGAAGTCTGTAATCCATTAGCCATTATTATAATAGTATTTCATGTTGTTCCAGTCGGCACGAATTGCCGGCCATTTTCTTTCTCCGTTTATTTCTTTTTTTTCTCAGTTTAATTTCATTTTACAAACAACTAGTCCATACATGAAAGGATGAAAGATTTCCACCTATCTAATCATCTTAAGAAATGGATTGCAATGCTAATTATAAATGATTCAAAGGAGTACCCGAATAAAGGACTCACACGAAGGGATGTTCAAACATCATGGTATTAAATCTCAAACCAATAACTAATGGTTTAAAAAATCTACGGCGGAGCGTGGAAAATCAAAAAGTTGTTTGTTTCTTATATTCCTTTTAGTTTATACATTATTTATTGAAGAGGAATGATGAGGATGCGGTGATGATGATGGTGATAGGATAGAGACAAAAGAGCATGAAAATAACAATAGACTCCAACAATAAAAATTCGACGAGTGAATTGAAGTCGTTGAGTGGTAGAGTATTTTTTGAGTTCTTCTAGACAAAAATTGGCCCATGGGCAATGATTTATTCGGATAGTTCATAACAAAGACTATTGAATTGCTTCAGATTCATCTTAACATTATCAGCGTCCACTTCATTTACCGATATAACTCATCTCAAGTGTTTTTAATTCTCTTTTGATTTGTTTTATTCGTCGGGATGGATTGATGATAGAATTCAATTTTTTACCCTATTCTTTTCTAAACTCTCGTTCCTGGTATTATTATTACCCCTCGTCCTAGTCTTATGCTCGGATCGGTCGGGCCATTTCTATTGAACTTCTTGAAAGCTTATATGCTATTTGAACAACATCATACAATAATGAATTATAGGAGTATTTAATATGCGAGCATAGATAGATAAATAGATAGATAGATAGTTGTGGAGTTGTGACTACAAACTATCTCCCTACCTCCCTAGTTTAGAAAGGTAGGTAAATTAATTGACGAAAAAGGCTACCTTAATGAATAAATCATCCCTTTTCTACGTCATTTCTCTTTTGTTCACAATCCTTTGTGCGTTCCTGCGAGTTAAGAGCTTTTGTCTGATGGAAGAAAACACTACGTTTCTTATTTTAATTTCGTTTCTTTTACCTTGTTTGCCTTTTAATTTAGGGGTTTCATTCACTCCCAGTTCTATCTAACTGAACTAACTAGACCCTAACATCGTGAAGTTTTCTTCAAAAGTAACGATGCTCCGTTCACGTTAGTACATTACTGTATTCTTCTTGTCATAGTTTGGGGCTTTTATTATCATATTCCCTTCACAATAAGCCGCGGCTTATGTTAAAAAATGATATTTTGAAAGCGTTTTTAATATTGAAAGATACTCCTATATAACATGGGAAGGATAGCATGCGGCTTAACTAACGAGGGCGGCCTATTGTCGGGGGAATACGATAATTATAAGCATAATAATTTTTTCCGGCAGCAATCAGGACACAGTATTACTAGATTTTAACGGCAATCAATTACTGTAGTAGAAAATCGCCACGAGAGACAAATTTTCATACACATCCATATTTTTCTTATTTACTTCGGAAATGTAAAAAATAACCATTCTACTACTCACGGACTTCTCTCTGTTGTTTAATTCTGAAAAAGGCGTACTCAAGAAGGTTCGAAACCCTCAAATGCAAAGTACCCAGTTAGTGAAGGTCAATTCAGTTTGATTGGCCAATGCATATAGAGGATGAGGAATCATGAGGATGATGAAATTAACTAGCTAACTCTGTGGCAAGGACACTTATAATTGTGGCGATGGGGTATAACTGTTTTATGTGGCAGAGTTATTTTTTAAAGTGGCAAAGTAATAATAACCCTTAGTAATAAACCGTTGTAAACGGGCGTAACGAAGGCTAGCGTGGGGTATTGGAGGCAAGTTGAGACATTTTGTGGTGTCAGGGGCAAGTTGAGACATTTTTGGGGTGTTGGGGCAAGTAGAGACATTTGGGATGTTGGGGGCAAGTGGAGACATTTGGGGAGCAAGTTGAGACGTTTTGCGATGTTGGGGGCAAGTGGAGACATTTTGGGATGTTCGGGGCAAGTGGAGACATTTGGGGAGAGTGTTGAGACATTTTGGAATGTTGGGTTTAAGTGGAGATATTTGGGGTGTTGGGGGCACTGTAACAAATTGTTGAGGTATGAAGTTGTCGAGGTTGTGGGTACCATTTGGTAGTAGAGTTTTACACTGCCCCATATGACCTTCGCAAGGTCATAACGTTTGACCAAGGTCAGTGGGGGTGCCCAAATAGGGTCCGATGAAGTTGTCACGGTTGTGAGTACCATTTGGAAGTAGAGTCTCACCTTGCCCCATGTGACCTTCGCAAGGACATAACTTTTGACCTGCGTGTCACAGAACAATTTTGATCATTGTTTTGAAATGTTGTAGCAAGTACCTTTCCAACGATACCATGGTTGATAGGGGTTATATACGAATTTGTGACCTTTGACCTCACCCCCAGGGGGTATGACCGAATTATCCCATCTACGAACTCCAAGAGTTTCTTGACCCCAAGAACCGAAAACAGAATTAAAAAAAGTTCAACGGTTCGAAAGTTATCGTTCGGACGGACAGCCAGCCAGCCAGTCAGTCAGTCAGTCAGTCAGCCAGCCAGCCAGCCAGCCAGCATGACAGAGCATTCACATAACGGTTTCGCTACGCTAGCCTTAATAAAAGTGATAAGAATGTAAGAATGTAGCCAAAATTAGTATCAGAACCAGTGAATAGGAATTTTGTCTGCATTAGAATCTGGATTAACCTTAGCAGGATCGCATTGGCAGTTTGGAGGAGTTGGACGTAACTTTATGGAAGCATAGGTAGAAGCTAATCAGGAACACAGTTTAAAGTAGCCTTATTATCTTTTAAGCATTGTCAGCGAGTAAATATACCACGCTGGCTTTATAGTTACCAATTCAGAAGTTGGCAGTTGAGCCGTGAGTCGTGCCATACAAAGATGAGCTAGCTAATCCTTGCTTTAACAGTACCGTCACCGTGCATCAGGATTTATGACATGAGCTATGCATACGGGTTTTGTTCACATCCTAAGCACCCCTTCAATTCATTATCCGCCAACTTTCTTCAAAGACAATATTATTTTCTTAATACACAGTCGTATTAAAAAAAATTAGGCCCATTCTTAAATTTGTGCGTTGCTTTAAATTAGTTTCATGGTCAATTTAAAAGAGTTGGACTTTTAACGAAAGAGACTATCCTGACTGTTAAAGATAAATTTAAAAAACCCCAGCAACAACCCCCTTACAGGATACCAATGCAACTGTTAACGCATTCATGCACTCGTGCTGCCGTATACGACGGGACATACGTAGACCAGACCACCCGATAATAATAAATGCATGTCTTACATAGGAACGGTTGAGAAAATTAAATGCATGTAAAAAGTAGTATTAATATATTTGGAAACATATACTTCCGTTTGAGAAAGTAATTAGTACAGACTCTGTAGTTGGTGGTACTGGTTGGGAAAAAGCAAACAAATGATTCAAGACTAAGGGAGCCAATATCAGATTCTAAATCAGTAATTACACACTAGGGTGATTTTGTTGTTGACAATAACAATTACTGTTGTATATTATGATTGCTGTATGGACAAAGGAGGCAAAGCAAGCCGACAAAAGATTCCTGCTGGGCTAATCGTCATCATAACTATCGGTAGAATCATTGTTTCCATCCACCAACCCATCCTCCTTAGTACAATTTAACCATTCGATGCTGCAGACTCTTTTTCTTAATGCAGCCATTTTTCGTCTACTTTGCTTAGTTATTTCATATTTATCAACGACTCAACTATGGATGCAATTGCTACTACTATTTGTGTTGGTTGTTATGCTTTGTGAATAGACAGATACTGTTGCAGAAGAACGTCTGTTATTCTATCGCTCCGATCCGATTGAATTTATAACTCATTCCCATCAGAGTCAGAAGGAAGGCGATGACTGATGATGTGGGGAAAAAGGTATCAGATCTCTTCTCCCACTGAATCCTCTCGTTAAGTTCTATGCTTTTTTTATTATCATCATTTTTACTCCAGAGTTTGGAAACAGTACTAACTAGTTCATCCTCCGTATAATGTAACAACTTCATGACTCAACAATAATACTCTGCACTGAATAAAAGGTAATTTTTCCCTTTTAATAAAATTTGCCTTATCATCTAATGGATTAATACTAGTAGTAGGAATAGGGTAGTGTAGTCTGAATTTTTTCATTACGTGCAATAGCCAATACTTTTTTTACACACAGTTGAGTTACAACTCCAACCCTCTGTAATATAATATCAAATACGCAAATCCGTTGGTACTGTATTCTGGCTAGTACTGGAGTACATAGAATTAAGCAGTCCGTCAGTCAGAACTTTTCTCTGACGATTGACGAATACGATGTGGATTACTACTAAGCCTAGCCATAAATTCATACATAAAATCATAAATCTAACTATACCTTAAATTCTCGTCCATATCCCGCGTGCTTCAGTATATTCAACTTTGACATTAATTATTCAATACTACTATACGCGTCATGTGGACCGCGGCTTAAGGTAATTGTTAAACTGATCATCTTTACTCGCACTGGTGGCTTTTTATTTTAGTACTTCATTAGTTAGTGGTTAGCCAGAAACACCGAATCATTTGCTGTTACTATAATCCTCTTTTTCTTAGCAAATTAAAATTGAATTAAAATTGACTAAGTATTCTAAGTTGGTGCTGGCAACTTTCTATCTTCCATACGAATTATTTTTTGGATTCATTTATATCATATCCCTCATTTAGCATTCCGCATTATTTTATTTTCCATGCAAAATACTCAAAGTTTCACGTGTTATAAACCGCGGCAGGATAATTAATTTTACAAGTAAATCCCACCGTCATCGTGAACGATTCAATTCAATCTTACAAGTACAGACGCATAATATCAGATAGCATTCAGTTCATTGGTCATGCATACGTCTGACCGATTTAGAAAGATTGAATTTAGTAACAGTATATATTCTGGCTGGAGAAGTAGTAGTAAGTGCTAGATAGAGGGGATTTACTTTGCAGTGGAATAATATGCCTGATCAGAATGGCTGATACTACTGGTAACTGGTGATCTGATAACTAAAGCCTTTTAATGCTGCATTGGATATTGGATATAAAATAGTTGTCCCATTATTATAACTTGCCAATTCCATTAGTATCATATTTTCCATTTAAATTGTTTGAAATCCCGATCTCCAGCCAAAGGCAGAGTTACATGTCAGAAAAGGCGTAGAAAATGTTCAACAAAATTGCAATTTAAGAATATATTTTTTAAATGTGGAAGAGGTAAGATTAGTTACTAATTATTACTAGTTTAGAATGTTAGTTGTATACATAGTAGCTTACTCTAAGGTTTTGCTTTCTACAGTGACAGTATAATATTTTAATCCATATTTTACTTAAGTTAGTCCAGGAAGACAAAAAATTCCTAAGCCAATAAAACAGGACCCTAAAACAATATTATTGTACGTTTGATGTGTATTTTTTTAATGGTAAAAATTCAGCTCATCAATCAACCCAAATGTCAAACTGACTTAATATTTCTCTTCAAAAATAAGCATTCATTTGATTAAATTTCACAAGATTACAACATCAGCATCCCTGTGATCTAATTTATATGATAACTGACTGGTCCTAATAAATTTAATCCACGGTGCCCTGCATACGAAATAAATTAGATTCACATTTCATGTTTGAAAGGTTATTTTTCTACAGGGCAATAAGGAGTCAAAAGGCAGAAATAAGAGCTGTTGTATTACTGTTCTATATCGATGTGTACAGTACCGATTTAAGAAAAACGAAATCCAATCTTGGGAACATCCAATTATACTAGCAAATCAGACCATTCCATAAGTTTTAATTCAAACCATTTATCAGCCAGCATCCCCTCCCATGTATTACCGAAGTCTTTCTAGTGTCATGTAATTTCCCTTCACCACTACCGTACCACGCTTTTCAATTTTTCCTATCAATAGAATCTATTCCATAATGTTCAGTGAATTCTCATTAAATGGTAATTCTCCAGAGCAATTAAATAGGAAACAGGGTTGACGGTAACTAATGTTTTAACAGCGTTATTGGTAAACTGGCTTACAGTAATAAAAAATCTTTCAACTAACTACACTAAACTTAGAAAGGAATAAAATCTATGAATGCTCCAAAACCTCACCTCTTAAATCTCAAGCTCTACGGAGCTAATCGTGGAGAAGATAATTTGGTATGCAGATTTATCCATCATAATAATCATCCCAACCAACGCGTGAGCCATATACACGATCAAATGGAATCGGTAGATGAAATCATGATCCATATGAATGAAGAAGGAATCAGGATAAAAGAGAAACGGTGTTCCATTATTTCAACTGGGTAATATAGCACAGAAAATCCAATACCCTAAGTTTCCTCAATCTATTTAAGCTCTCAGTCTGGGGTTATTAATTTTTTTTCATTGAGAAACTGTATCAAAAGAAAATCAGGTATTTGAGCAGAATTTTATCATGGATAAACATTCAAATAGTATCCACATAAAGAACGAAGCAAACCATTGTCAATATCACTTGAATACTATTTCCTCTAAAAATCTATCCATCGCGTCTATCCAACCAACCATCAAAACTTATTCTTTACTACACCTCATCTAGCGTCTACTTATCTAGGGTTGTGCAAAACAGGATGAGTACACAAAGCATTCAGTTTCGACTTTATAACTCACCACACCAAAAACTGGGCTCTCTCTTAGGCTAAATATACCTACCACGCTCTTTCGCTGTAGTTAGGATAAAATAAACTTTTTATACTATCCGTATAACTATTATTATTATATGAACTTAAGGATTTAGTAAAACAGTCACGTGAAAGCATTCTTCTGATTTTTCCCTTTGATGCCATTTTACAAGAGTTCCACAAAGGTGGTTCCCATCGATGTAACTTTTTTGTCTTGAGTTGAGATCAATATTAGATATATATTTCTTTTGACGCTGCTGCTGCTGCTAAGCTCAAAGACCACCGATCCATTCTAATTCTCCGACATAAAATCTAACCTCACTCAAAGGGCGTGTGTTGATCTGCTGCTTATTAGTTGGTAGGGAGTAGAAGTATTTTGGATGCATAACTTATTTTTTCCAAGAGACATCGTCAGGATAGGTTGGGGTGGGGTGTAAATGAGTGCGGATGTCCTTTAGAATTTCAAGTTAGTCATTCTTTTTAGACTCTTTGTTCCAGTCCACATAATCGGTCTCAATAAGAAGGAAGCGACTTATTCTACTTACGGCTGGCTAGGTGTCTTTTAGTGTCATTATGATTGAAATCCACTTTCTCAGTTTGTCCACAGACAATAACCTGACGTTTCCCTGATATCTAAGGAAACTTGATTTCGTGTAAAGTTGCAGCAAGGCAATGGCAGTGCAGTAGTTGGTAGTGGTAACGGTTGAATACTTGCTTTTGTATACTAAAGTCTTTTCTGATGGGAAGCATTTTAACCAACCATCACCTACCAACTTCGTACACTTGAAAATAGTAAGCAGCCAGGAACAAATATAAGGATGAAGGTAGTGCTTTCTGGATGTTTGTTCTGACTTTCTGAGTCAACTGTAATGCTGACAAATGATAATTCCGCATTTATGACTCTTTAAAATCGATTGATAATTTCAATGTGAAAAACTAGATACTGAAGTCAATAAATTATAAGGAAATATGTTATACAACTTTTAGTTGGAACACTGAAAAAGAAGTAACTTCTTTCCTTTACAATTTCAAAGTCTCAAATTTCTACTGGCCGATAAGGTACGCTTAGTTACTGTCAGTAGAGAACAACTGCAACTCATGGATAGTTTAGAGTTTACTTCACTACAGATGACAACTTTAAGAGCAAGGATTTTCAGTCGTGAGAGTTCCGGTCACGGAAGTCCCGGTCGCGAGAGCTTCGGTCGCGAGAGTTTCCGTCGCGCTCCCTATAAATATTAACTCTCACCACTATGACTGAGCTAAAGCCCGAAATGCAGAAATTGTAGGCCTCCACGAAATAAAATTAGCAGAACAGAAAATGCATCCTTAAATCCTTAAAAACTGAAGACGTGAAGATAAGACTTGAAAATAAATCAGAGTTTTATACACTTAATGCAATAATATCATAATGTAAAAAGGCTAAAATGAGGCTCATGAAAGTACAGAATCCACTGCGGAATTACTAACCTTAGCGAACTGATTAATCCACAAACTGTTTGAAAAAATTGAATAAAGCTACCTTCTAAGGTTTTGAGGGTTCGTGGATCAGATTCATCCAGAAAGTTTTCAGCTAACTCGAGTACAGTGAAAGAATCTTCCATTTTTATGCTTGGGCATCGGTGTCTTCCGTAGATTTCTTAACTCTCGAGAATTTCTTCCTCCGAAGAAATAGAGATGCACAGAATTTCCAATAGCCTGTCTGAAGAAAGTCCCAGCCATCCTTGTACTTCTACTAGTGGCCTTTGTTAGATTCCATTGCTAGTAAATAAAATCAAAGGGCTTATAAGAACCAACCAACCGTATGCAAATGAGTTGGATCAACAGCTATCAAGTTTCGCCACGAAAATAATTTATTTCAATCACCACCAACCGATATCCTGCCAGCAGCGTTTGGTCATTGTTTGAGATAGAACCTTTTTTATTTGCTCTGCGCGGATTGGACGTTTGCAATTGGAAATGAGGAGAACCAGTGAAATATTTTACTAGTGCTCTTCTTACTTCTCGCCTTTGGTTTTGGATTTCTACACTACATTCATTGTATAGAATGATTCTAGTTGGCATTAGGTAAGGCATTTATTTAATGATTAAAAATGCCAAGGAAATAATAGGACCATTGTTGAAATACCTGTGCTTGACTGCATGCAATTTCGTGGCTTCAACTTTGAAGCAAACTGTCCATATCCAAAAGATGTGTCATTATTGAGTTAATTGAATTAAAAGGACTTTTTCAATCCACCAACGCAGTAAACTTTGCCTGCCATTTCCTTAGGAAGAAACATTTTGTCATCCGTTTACCACTGCATTAAAAGTAATCTGTCGAATGTGACAAATCAAAAATTGTCCACTGTCATAACACAAAGCATCTCACATCATCTCATCTGGAACAAGGTTCCCATAAATAGGGACCATGATTTAATTTAATTTCAATACTTATGTTTAGAAAAAATTCTATTAAAATAGGTTAGTTGAAAAAAAACCGGAAAAAGCTATATACTAGGGCAACTACAGTTGACAGTATTTCCCGAAATAATTCCCCTCCAAATACCCCCCCCCCCCGGTATAATCCCCACCCCCTACCTTTCCATGTTAAAGGTTTAAATTTGCCCTTTCTTATTCATGTTAATACAACTTCTAATTTTTCATTCGAAAAAATAATTTCCCTGCGGCATTATTTCGGGAAATACGGTATACTGGTTTTTAGTTGACAGTCAACATTTGAAATGATGTCGATGTTCAAAATGATAATAAAATATAAATCGACTCAAGTGTAACTGATTCATGGGAAAAATCAAATCTATTTTGTGGGGATACAATGTATCGTTTTATTATCTAGATTTTAACTCTTCTATGTGCCGTTGAGTTGGTTGTTGGTTGGTGAAAGGGACTGGGTTTTTTATTCCCCATAAAATTATATGCTCAATCATATCACTCTAGCCTAGTGTAAATGGTTTAAAGCAATTTAAAAAAGTAATAGGAGTTCAAATTAAATCGGTATGCTGATTGTGAAACCGTAACGAAGTCTTTCTACACAGACGGTGCACTGATAAAAAATAATCTCAGTCGATACCCTAATAAGAAATACCAAAGTCTGAAAGTTCGTTTGGTGGTTACCCAAGCTGAAGCTACATTCTCTACTTTATTCAAAAATATCATGCAAGTAAGCATATGTGTGGTTCTATCGATCGATAGGTAAAGGTATATTTCTCAAAGTAATTTATTCCCAATTTTTATACACTTTGATGTGTAATAAAAAGGATTAACAATTAATACGTAAGAAAAAACGATTACGATAGATGGAAAGACCTTTTCATTAAACAAATTGACGAAGGAGGTTAGTTAGCTTTTTTTCTGAACCTGAAAGATATTTCATGTGTTTTCTACTCTACCTGCTGTCGGCACTCTTGTCTTAAGGATTAACGGGCTGAAAGTTACAATTTTAAATTAGTAAGATGAAAAGTGTAACAAAACAGTAGTTTGAGAATTTCTTGCCTGCCGGCCTGCCAGAAGCGTTGGTTATATTTTGATAGCAAACTTTGTTTGTAATGAAATTGTAGAAAAAAATTCCATCCGTAAAATCGCAGATTATACAAGAAAAACAATCAATACTATATCCGTGAATAAGTTTTTTTTAATCCTTGGTTTCCTTCTCTTTCCTAGCGTCAACGTCTACGAAGGAGAGAGCTAGCGTCTATTAGGTAGAGGTAGTTTAATTTTTACTCAACCACTTTAGGGGATGGATGGATGCTTAAACTTGTAAAATAAACCTTCTATTCCTCTCTTTTATAACCAACCATTCCTTGTGTAATTAAGGATGTGTGGTTTTTACTCAGACAGCTCATCTTTTTCTTAAATAATTCAAAGGTAATTAAATTCTGTATTATTTACGGTGACTCAACCCTAGCCATGCATGCATGTCTGCAGGCATTACGTATACGTTTATTAACCAGCTACTATTTCCCTTGTGTAATATTTATGACACACTGCCTTGTTGTAAAACTCCTGTTAGCTTTAAGTTAGCACTAATGCCAATAACTATAAATTTTCTGCATAAATGAATGAAAATAGGTAATGATGATATTTAATATTGTATGTCATCCATAATTTTTAAGTAATTGGCATGATAGGATAATAGTAATTCTCTATTTCTTAAGGAACAATCATTTCGACTTGTCAAAAGTCGAAAAGTCTACATTAGAAATTGATTCCTGCCATAAACATACTTTTCATCAACTCGTCGACTTGCTCACAATAAAAGGTTGAACAGATTTGAGTAAGGTGTACATTTATATCGTAGTAATACTTTAGAAAATATTCAATGCGTTTCGATTTCAATCCCTTGCTTGCCTTGTTTTTCCGGCCTGCGTAAAGGATAGAGGTAGTACATTACGTTTTTACGATTTCTTAGGCTACCGTGCCCGTACATGGAAGGGTGCAATTAGTCATTGGTGAGCCAATTAATTCCCTTTTTTTGTTAAACAAATTTTACAAAAATCCAAACATTTTACTATTTTGTTATTGCGAGTATTAAAAATTAAAGACGATAGAAACAAAATGGACATGATAATATGACACCTATAAATCAAGTACCCAGTCAAATTGTAGACATACGTTGTACACAGGAAGAACTAGGAACGAACAGGCAGCACCACTACCATTACCGTACATTTATACCACCACATGCATAAACAACCCGACCAGAGACCACAAATTAAGCTAAACTTATAAAGATTTATTTGAACACCATCAAAATTACCCTGAGCGATGAATCTACATGCACAATATATTTAATTCTGTACAATGTACAATTAACGGAGAACACAGACGTAGAATGAAATAGTTGTACACCTTATTCGTATCCAGTGAAATTAAATACCATATCTAAAATACTAAATGGAAACGGGCCCTCCTCTATTCGTATTCTTCTTCTCTTAAACGGATTATAAACTGAAAAGAACGTCAGGTATCATGATGCTACTACTACTGGGGGATATGGAAGATGATCCTGACTAGGCTAGCTGGCTGTTAAGGTTATCCATGTTCTTATACAATGAATGAGCAAGATAAAGGCACTTGCCCTAGGTAGAGAGACTGAAGCGTTTAAAGAAAGCTGTCCAACAATCATGTTATCTTGTATTTAGAATAATTGCCTTTGATCGTCAATTGATAATAACAAATGAGAGAAGAAAGCAGCCCACATGATTATGACTATTAAATATATTTGATTTCCCAACCCGTTTATTCTGTTTCTAGCTTAACTTACAGTTGTTAAATTCTTCTTTCTTGACGATTGGAATAGACGATTAACATTCTAAATAATGGGTCAGCTAAAATCTCAAACTTCCAATCATCTTGAGTAAACTTACTCAGAAATTTGCTTGTATGAAATTCCAAATTCTCAATCACGTTTATTTGGTAGCCTCAACTCAACAATGACATGGATCGAATATTGAGATGTTAGAACAAATAACAGATGAGTTGTACATGTATGACTACTACTTAATATTATCTTACAAATCAGTTATCCAGGGTGGTTTGGTTATAAATGCAGGAAAAATCAAAACCTCTATCTCTATCTCTACGCTCGTACCATGCCTAGGGCAAAAAGGTTCATGCATTCTGATCTGAATAACCAAATTTTACAACAAGGACAAGAGTACAACGATGTAAAGCTATTTAAAGCAATTGGCTCTTTAGATTTTTGATTCGTGTTGAAAAATTTATTGATTTATCAATATTTAAAACTAATTTACTTATTATAGTCTAATGCGAAACAAGTTCTCATCGTACTTAAGCCCAAATGATAGAACGCGAAGCCCCGGTTGAATGGGTCAGCGAGTATAATGCATTAACAGCAGTGGTAAGTATATTTTGATACTCAATCCCTGATCATCGCAACCTGATCATTGCTTTTTACTATTTTATAAATGATCTGCCTAATGTATTGAAGCATTGCAGTATTGTTCTTTATATGGACGATGTATGCATCTATTTCTCTACTAAATCAGAATCTGAGCTAAATAATAAACTTAAAAATGATATTTCACTTTTGCTTGAGTGGAGCTTAAGAAATAAAATTCTTACTAGGTAGTATACAAAAAACAGAATGCATGATATTTCATCCAAGCAACCTTCCTGAAATTGAACTTAGTATAGAAATAGCTGGTAGAACTTTAGTTATAGCTTACTGTTTTAAATACCTAGTCTTGTGGATGGATTCTAAGTTAAATTGGGAAACGAACTTCGAAAGAACATGCAATCTTATGACACAAAGAGTTATTATTTCCCGTTATTCCAAGATGTTTGATTATAGATACCTAAAAATCTTTTGTACCTCACGAATCCTTGGTTTAGTTGACTACTGCCTGCCTATCTGGGGTCAGTTATGCAATTCTAAGTTACATAAAATAGACAGAATATTAATCCGAATGATTGACTGCAACATAATTAGAGACTCTAGTTTTGCTAATAGGAAAAACTAGAAATTCTTAATTTACTGATGACAAAAGAAAGATGTGATGTTTTAATGTTAGATTTTCTCTTCAAACATGTTATTAAGAAATTGCAAGTTTCGAATGCTCTGTTACCCCACTTTGGTACTATTAAAACTAATATCAAGTCACTGCGTAAAAAACGGATGTTAAATCTCCTAAGGCTGAGCACTGTTTTTGCTCAGAATTCTTTTTATTACCGTTCAATTAAACAATGGAATGAACTTCCATCTGAAATTCAGAATGCTGACTGTTATCATAAATTTACCACTACCCTCAGACAACACTTTATTTTGAAACGACTAGATATTTATGCGTAGAATATATTTTAAATTTAAGATACTATTATAGTATGTAGCGTTGTACTAGTACTAGCTATCTGTGAATGATTTCTGATTTTTGTAGTAGAAAAGCTGTGACTTAATGTTGAAAATAATTTATTTTATACATGAGTGTCACTTCAATAAATCGATAATACCATTCAATACAATACAATTAGCTTCATCGCCCTCGATTAAGTAAGATTGTACTGTCTCTTGTTTAATATGATAGTTTACACTGTTAAACCCTTTATTTTGCACCACTTGAGACAGGCAGTGGACTTATATTTTTTCCATCTCAATTGTTCTTGTGAGTTACCATCATCGTTTTAGCTCTATCAATGCGCAAGTTGCAATAGTTTTTTTTGTAAAGGCAGAGATCTATGAAAATCTTTCATAATCATATTGACTAAGTGAGATGAGACGTCTGCCGTATAGTAAGTTTGTTACCAGAGGCTCCTGCACTGTGTAGTATGTTTAAATCTCGCGAGTGCATACACAAGCAGGAGCATCACTTTTGCGGAGCCTGCATTAGCTGAAGTGGGTCTGGGTACGGCTATGGTTTTAGGGGAGCATTGCATGCTTTCTATGATTCATAGGAGTACCTAGGTGCTTGTTTGAGCTTTCTTTGAAAGAGAACAGTATATTAGTAATTCCGTACACGTACAGAAATTCTGTAATAATATTCTTTGCATTTAGATGACAAAAGTCAGCCCATTATGAACCATGTAGTAGAGCTAGCTGTCTTCATCTGTTTCTGGTAATTGATTTATTTGTGTAAATATTACCTCCATTAACGTAACATCGTATTACCAGGCTAATATACCACCTACGTGGATATTTTTCTAGCTGCGGTGGGTGAAACTTTGTGGTTTAGACGTTAAAATCACCAGATACTCCTTCGTCAATTTCTAGGTAGAGATAGATCTCTGAATAGATGTAATTTAACGGATTTGAATACGACGGAAGTATTATTTTCAAATAATGTGACTGGTTATTAGCTTGCTAATGGGCTTTTATTTTTGTTCATTGGAAGTCATTTGTAAAATATCAATTGCTCCCATTCCCACGAACGGACACTAATTTATTAACAGGTTTCATAAACATTTTTTAAGAACTTTAGCAGGGACTTCACCGCTTCCGATTGGCCAACGAACTTAAGATAATCATCTATTTTTTCTTATCATTATTTCCAGACATTGTGCAGATTCTAATGAAACTTACGCCGGCCATTCCTAAGAATTTCACTATGTACATAAGATTTTTTCTGTAAAGGTTTAACGCAACCTCGTCTTTTTGTTACACTAGCAACTTAAAGTTGGAACGGCCTTGTGATATAAGTGATTGAATTAATCAAAACAATCCAGCATCCATAAATATAGGTCAACTTAACTCCACCAACCTTGCCTTGCTGGCTATCCCGTCCAAAAGTGCATCATGCACGCTTTCCTACTCTACCCTATGCTCGTCAGTGCGTGTATTTTAAGTATTAATATACCGCTACATGATTTTATTCGGTAATCTAGCTGACACAAGGAATATTAATGACCCATGGGAATATTGCGTAGAGGAAAAGTGCATATACATCATGACATTAAACCAGACTACTATCTACGACTGGACTTCTTGTGGGCTATATTAAACAGATATTTTCTAAACTGACTGAATAAACTGGAGTTATATTTTAATAAGTAAGCTTTTGAACAAAGGCAAGAAATCAAGAAGAAAACATATAACATTTTACGGCAAAAGAAACAAAGATTTTTTTTAGCTTGAAGATAGAAAAGCTAATTTATAAAGCAAAGCACCAGAGACTTGACGCATCGGGAATCTATCAAGAAGATGAATTTAGTAGTAAGTTGTTCACTGATGAGACGATTTTAATCCACAAGAACGTGTTATTCCCTTCATGTGCTCGGCGAATCTGAAAAAAGACATTAGGACGAGGATCTGAAGAAGAAAGCGGTCGGGTCGGATACATATGTCTACGGGTCGGATATGGAAAAGCGTATACCGGATTTGTTGTGGAAGATGATGATGAAGCTTACATTGGTATGAAATGTTGATGAACACGATGATAATACGAGTGAGGCTAGGGATGTGATGGTTAGATTTAGTTAGGAATGAAATGGTGGAGGAGCAGTTAGAAGGAGAGGACAGATCAGTCAAGAATCCGCCTTCAATTGTGATATGTAATTTTGAACTTTTTGTCATCGCTTTTTTGGTGTTGTTCTGTTGGTGCTTCACCAATGGAGCTAAATCGAGGCGTTACGACTCACCAAAAGGAACCAATGAGTCTTGGGGTTGCGCAAAGGATTTGACTTCACAGATCTCATTCCAGTCCAATTCAACTCCAATTCGATTGTTGTTCCTTTGTTCATACCTACAACTTCTTCTTGCCACACTACTCTCTAATTCAACATTTACTACCAACACTCTCTCCCCTGCTTTCAACCCGGTAAAAACCATCTCAGGCCACTCCACCACCACCACCACCCAGGAATGAATTACCAACCCTTTGGGTTTACTACGAATAAAAAGGTTGAGAAAAACTGGCTACTCGTAGTACTAGCACTGATGCTGACTCCTTGTATACCATCATAACAACTGCTCACAACAAAAATATTACAATTACTACAATACTACAAACAGACCTCACTTGTGGGAGATACACTTGCCATTTAGAAAGAAACTTTCCTTACCGAACCTCAGCCTCAACTTTTAATAATCATTCTCAATAACCCCATTATTCCTTAAAAAGAAATAGGTGAGAAAACACCGGGCGGATCCTTCTCTTCTCCATCTTACACACACTGAAGAAAACCCATCAAACTGGAAGAACTTCACTGCATCCTTTTAACATCCCGTGACATTTCGAACAATTATACTAAATAGAGTACGGACCATTATTATGTCAGGAGTGAAAGTGGTGGCTGGAAATGTTACTGGGAAAATTGACACTCTTCTAGATTCATCCCTATCTCACAAGCAAAGTCGATTAAGTTGAGACGCCCAAAAGAGGTTGGCATTGAACGTGGAAAGATACCATTTCTTGTTTAAGTAAAACAGGATCAAAGCAAAAACAAATACACCAGTAGTGAAATACTTTATCATCGCGAGAACAAAATAGACCGATGCATGCCCTGGGAAACTGTATCGGATTCATTGTAAAGGTGGGAGATGAATCTTTCTGATAAGATTATGAATCGATTAAAAGCTCATACGAAACTGTAATCAAGTCCAGATAGCATCTCATGCTTGTGAGAAATTACTCTCTGAAAGTGTATCAAGTATCTTGGTCAAGTATTACAGTACGAGTTGTAAAGAGTAGAGAAAAAAGTGGAAATTCTTGTTGTCGGACTGTCGGATTTGTCAGTGGGTGAAGAACAGGTCCGTCTTAGGAAGCCCCGAGTAGTAGGAAACCCACCCCTTTGCTGGTAAAGATAGAAATCAAGGAAGAAAAGTCGGTTCCAGTGCCACAGAGATCCAGATTATGAAGGGTGATTGTGTGCAACCCTCTCAGTTTTCTGCATTTCAACCAGTCTTTCTCCACCGGCTCATTCATTCAGTAGTAGTAGTGGGATAATAGATCCGTGGGTGAATGTTGGAACGTATAATAAGTGTGATTCGTGGTGATCTCAAAGGTTCCTGATGACTTTGACAGTTTACTACTCCTCCTCAACATCATACTAATCCTTATTCTTCCTCATCGTCTAGATTATCATGATTTCATGTAAATGAATACTATAGTAAAAGTGATTGATTAGTATATTTGCTCCAGGTGAAGTTGAGTGTCTCTTGTATCATAAAAACATTGAATCGGGAGATACTGGTCTGTTGAGACGAGGAATTCAATGTTGATGAAAATAGACCAAACCATGGAATCTGGAGGGTCAAGTGGGGAAGATGTGACATCTCCAACCTCCCGGGGGTCACTTTCTCCTATGGCTTTGCCTATGTCTAATCGAGGGTCAAAGCCTGGGTACAGTCCCCCTATTGACCGAGGTTCTCCCCTTTGCCCCCCAAAGTCAAGTCTGGCTGCTCAGCATATGATGAATTCAATTGTTGTGTCCCAGGCTAAGGGGATGACTCCGGGGATCTTGGCCAGTTTGAATGCCCTGAATGCGATGAGCACAGCGGCAGCTGCAGCCTCCTTTCATCATCATGATTTTGGAGGAAACAACTCCGGTTTTGTTAGTGACCGAGGTTTGGACAGACATCCGTATGGAAGCCCACCAGCACCGATGGTACCCACGAATGACCCTAGTGCAAATGAATGCAAATTAGTTGAATATCGGGGCCAGAAGGTTGCTGCCTTCGTTATAAATGGAGACACTATGCTCTGCTTGCCCCAAGCGTTTGAACTTTTTCTCAAGCATTTAGTTGGGGGTCTTCACACCGTTTATACTAAATTGAAGAGACTGGACATTGTCCCTTTGGTTTGTAACGTGGAACAGGTTCGAATTCTCAGAGGACTTGGGGCCATTCAGCCGGGGGTCAATCGATGCAAGTTGCTTTCCTGTAAAGATTTCGATGTCCTTTATAAAGACTGCACCACAGCCAGGTATTGACTTATCTCTAATATTTAATCTACGAATTTTACACTTTGTGCATATAGCTTTAATTAAGTTGGATTCAACAAAGGTGTTATTGTGTCTGGGTAGTTTATTAGAAAGTGTAGCGATATCATCTTTATTTAAATTAAACAGAGCAAGAGAGAAACTTAATTCCGTCCATCGGGAAAAAATCGGCTTCAAAATCTTTTTCCGGCCTACTTTAGCAGTGTTGTATAAAAAAAAACTGGAAAATACTTTCTGCGACAGTGAAAACACATCAAAGCAAAGGCTTTTTCGGTTTATAGCATGGTAAACTTGGGAAAGAAAAAGTATTCATTGTCATTTGATGATTTCCTTAAATTAATTCAAGTTCCATAAAGCGACAGCGCAACGGTTAAGATAGGAGGGCTTTTATAGAATACAAAGTTCACTGAATTTCCTTCTAATTCAATTAACGAAACCGACCCTACACTTAAAACATTTTTAAAAAGTCACAGCTCAAGAGTCTCTGTCATATAAAGGTAGCAAGAGGGCTGTCTACGTTGGAAGGGAGAAACTTTTCTCTTTACCATCTCTATGATTTTATTTCCTGTTGAAAGCATCTCTTTGATATTTTGCCAAATAACCATCGGTTTAATTTTCAGACTAATGTGATTTCTAGTTTGAGTGATAAAAGTTTGAAAAGTAAAATAAAACAATACATAACTGTATTAACCAAATTCTTAGAAGAACGATAAATACAACGAGGGTGAATCGGGGAATCCTAGATCCACTTACGCCTTTACGAGGAGCTAGTGTCCTTACCCCAATACAATACTCGTACCTATTTAAAAACCGTTAAGCCTCTTTCTTTTGCTTTCTTCTTAATTATATTAATGAATGGGTTGTAGGCAATGACGTTTTATAATCTCGTTCCCGGTAATCCTTAATTAATTATTTCCGGTCGATTAGAGTTGTGATCATTTTTTTGTTTCGCCAGCATATTTTGTTAATATGAATTGAGCATGTTTATTTAAGTTCTTCATCAGTTTAGATCATTTATCTGGGCAAAACTGACTAAGCCTCCCTACTACATGGTTTAGGATAAACCTGCGGTGAAAATGTTGGTTAATGCAAGGTTAGTTTTGTCGTTCATAATTTGATCATACAATCAATTCCAACTAAGGTGGTGAATTAATAGCATTGATCAAATCTGAGAAAAATACTATCGCAATAATTCATGAATAGAACGCACAGTAAGTTAAAAAAATCTAGGTAAAACAAAATCTTTTAGCACACAGTCAAGTATACGATAAGGATTTATTTCACAAATTAAAGTATTTTAGATGGCCAGTACAGTATTGCTATTTCGACTTTAATAGTTTTTATATTTTACAGACGTGTGAAATGAGTTCCTTCTTGAAGTCCTTTCTTATGGCTACAAAAATATTTTTAAACCTGTCCTTGACGTATTTATAAGGACTTAAAGCTAATTTTTGAGTTAAACTTAAAAGCGTTTCAATATCTGATTGATTTTTTGCATTTTGTTATACATGCCTGAAAAGAGTTGCATTTAAACGGATTTAGTACCGTTGAAAAATAACAGTTCTTCTCACCTTTTGCAGTTCTCTTCATAAGAGGTACAAGTCAAAAGTTTAAATAATCAAATACCAAAGAGAAACTAGTTGCTTACATTAAGGTACAAACCTCGTAAAATGTCTATTTATTCAAATGTAGCAAATACATTGTAAAATATACATGTTTATGTGTTTTGTGCTGCTGGTGCTACAGTTTTCTGTTTCAGCTCAACTTCAAATCATTATTGAAATAACGTACTCAAGTATTATGGAATTTTTTGGATGTCTCTGCTGGTCTTTCTCAATCATTATAAGCCAACAGTTCTATGCATCGTTTTGGAGCTTTTGCCCATTTTTTCAATTCCATCTTATTTCACTGAGCTAAAACCTATTGACTGACGAGATTACGAGAAATATTACATTTCTTTAAATGCACTGGTGTGGTTACATGGCAGGTAAAATTAAAGTGCTTTCATTTCTCGAACCACTTACCAAAATCATAAGCTATGAAACATGAAAACTTTAAAATTCACACTTCATGAAATCATCAGTTACTTCACCAGAGACAATGCAGTTGTTGGCTTTTAACAAATATTTAGCGCTTATGAGTCAAGAGGGGTTGAATTAAAAACCTCTTTTGGTTTAATTCTAATAATAAGATTGAGGGCTAGAATTAAAGAAAATGCAGAGCAAGGTCTCGCTCACCTTGTTATTATGAATATCTACCTACCTATTGGATTCTGTTGTGATAACAGCCTGTTAGATTTTGATTTGAGCCTAACCTGTGATTTCCGGGGGTGAAACAATGTGTGAACTTGTTCACGGGCTTATCTTTGTGAAGATCTGGGAGGAAATGGCTCATAAGCGATACATATGTATATATAGCTATACCCACGCATGAGAACAAGAGGCTAAGTTAAGCAATCACTTACCTTATGATTGAAGTAGTAGTTTTCCTTGGGCATAAATTTAACACTAGATTTAATTAGAGACGTGAAGTTAAAGTAATTACACGCGGATAGAACTGTAGTCATTACAAGGGAGGCAGATTTGAGCATTTAGCATTCAACACTCAACGTTCAATCGCCTTGTGTTTAGATTACCAAACAATAAATAAACTACACGTCCTGTCCATGTCATGTGAGCTAAAACTGAGCATTTGGTTTTTTTAATCATCACGATTAATATTCTTTGTAGCAAAAGCAAATGATGATTCCCATTATTATTCCCAGTCTAGGGGCTTCTGTTCCAATAGTTGCTTTCCATTCGTATTCATTCTTATCGGTCTGCCTGTTTTCTGTTTTACCTTTTATAATTCTTAGTTGGATATGCAATTTGTTATTTCATGCATCAGAATCATTATTGTTATGATTGCTATTAGGTGCGAACCTGAGAAAATCTTCTTTTAATGTAAGCTTTTTACCCAAGCTTTAGAATAGAATGGGGTTTAAATTAAAATAAGGTGTAAATGTCTTTAAAATAATCACATGATTAAGGACTCATAAATTAAATTACTCGTAAACATAAACACGGGAAGCAAAGGTATTTGCTTTTTATTTACAGTTGTTTAGAAAATTAAACAAATAATTACTTGGAACACTTTAAAATCTTAGGAGCTTAGCATTGAAGCAAACCATAATCTGAATGCAGTAGAAGTAAATATTATAATATATAATCAAAAATAAATCATCATAAAACCAAGTACTTCAGTGATTTTTTAATTTTTTAAAATACATTATTGAATAAAATATGGTTTAACCAGCTACCACTGCATCAAATATTCATTACCTTAATTATCATTACATTTAGCCTTAAGATCTGATTGATGTTCAAATATGACTAGGCACGAAAGTAGGTAGATGAAGTCAAAGTAAAAAATGAAATGAATGAAAACTTAATCAATATTAATGCATTTTACATGAGTAGAGAATGATTTAAAATGTAGTGAGCCCTATTGTATTGTTAAACCAAAGCTATTTTCATCCCGTGTATTACAAGAAAACGACAAGTTAAGATTAATATTACACCACCAACTTCTGTAGACATAAAACATAGCTATGCATAGGCAATGTAGACAGAGGAGAGAGTTTTCGAATTTTCTGTAAAGAAGAGTTCAGCTTCTCTTCTGCAGGAAAGAAAACATTAATGGTTATTCAACTTTATGCATGTTTAACATTGTTTGTTGGCATCAACATTTTGAGCTGGTATTGCCGGCAGGCCCAGAATGCAGCCCTATCCTTTTTCTCGTCTTGGAGAATCAATTCTAGTTATGATTTCAAAAGGAGAAATCTATTCGCTTATGGTTACTCCTTGGGCACTTTATTATACTATAGTATTCAAAACAATAATATTTTTTCCCCTAGAATCGCTTCAATTCAAGATAGTCTAGTTCCACAGGGTCACAGGGTATTGCGTTTTAAGTAAAACAAGCCTACGGGGACCCGATTAAATCGGGTCATATAGTTAGGTCTTCGATTTACAACGTTGGTGGCCGTCTCCGACGGCCGGCGAGAAGCTTACTTCTCCACCACGAAAGCAAAGTTTTTCCAAATCTACCCTTCGCATCCTGCATAAACATATTTACTACACCACGCGCATAAACGGCCGTTCCTAGTACCTATACATATACAGACCACCCATAATTTCTTTTATTCTAAACACTATCCCCGCCGTTGACCTACTCTTATTCTAAACCTTACCCCCGCCGTTAGCTATTCTAATTCTAAAAGGCCGTAACAACCCCGATTATCTAATTCTCTCACTTTGTAGAAACCTGCTAATCGCATTATACCAGTCCGTAAAAACATCTGCGGTCAAATCACGTCAAGTAAAAACCATGTCATCTAATTCCACTACGACTAAATTACGGTACTTCTAAAAACAAGTATCACCCGTAACTTTTTTGACATCTTATTTGCATAAAAGTGCTCTAAGTTTGATGTAAGACTGAGCTCGAGATTATCATTAGATCCTCTAGTTCATCCAATACCATCGTATAGGATGCATCCCATAAAATTTCAAAACTTATATTTTTCAAATTTTTTTGAAATGTTCAATTGTTTTTCGAAATTTAATGATTTCTTCATGAGATAGAACTCTTGCTCCTTATCAG
>JAQFZX010000323.1:0-68195 GCA_034682405.1 Hydroisotoma schaefferi | reverse complement strand
TGTCCATGTTAATACAATTTATAATTTTTCCTTCGAAACAATAATTCCCCAGGGGAATTAAATCGGGAAATACGGTACTTCAATTATTCCCAACATATTCTGACTAACCGGTAAGACGAGAAGTCCATCGTGTCCATCTATAATGTTAAAAAAAAAAAAAAAAAAAAAAAAATTTATCCTATAATATTTATGACGTGACCCAGGCTCAAAAAACCCAAATCAGCCAGTTTCCCATTGTTTGTTCCCAAAAAACGCTCAGCTTCACCCTGCTCATTGTTTACACATTTTAACAAAATCATATCATTTTTGTCCCTAATCCCTGGAACGTTGACGTTGGACTGACGTTGAATTCTCGGGGTTTAGGTTAGGTTCCGTTTTAACACAATTAGAGTTTCCAACTGGCAACTGGGCTACTATTCTCTGGGGGTTGTATTTTGAGAATAAGTCTCTATATTACGTGTTTCCAAAATTGCATAAAAATTTCCATCAAGCATTCATATGTTTTGGGAAAATGACGGTCCCCTAAGTGTACTTGACACTCATTTTAACAGTGTCGTTACTTCCGTATTGCATCTCATTCAATTTATAACATACTTTTAAGTATTAAAATCTGTCGGTGATAAATATTTACTCATATTACAACTTCATCGTATCCATTTGTCTAGAACAATTACCGTTGTATTGGATGATGGCACAACCTATATCTCTATTGATAGGATTTCCTTCCACTCGAAATGCAAAGCCTCACGGTAAATTCCCCTCATTTGAATGTACCATTATGAATGTATGTTTATTCGCCGGAAAAATAAATACTAAATAATAACTACAAAACATGTAGGGAAGGAAAATGAGATTCACGAGCCAAACCTCGAAAAGCCTAAAATGGTCCTTGGCGTGTGTACGTACAAAGTAAAAGCACTTGAACGTTCAAGTGACTATCGCTGCCAGCCCAATCCTATTCCACTCGATATTCCATGTTTCTTCGAGTAAATTGAGTTGTAATGGGAAAATAGGATGAGAATGTGCATTTGGGAGTTTTACACACAAACACAAAAATAGCATACAGACTACAGAAATAACTTGGTAAGTGAAATATAAGAGGTTTTTATATTCTTTCAATAGGATTTGGTGAAAAAAGGGATGATTGAGTTGATGATGATTTTTAGGCTTTATATAGTTCCATCAGTGAGAATATACATGGTAGATGGGAAACGCTGAATATAGAAAGGTCCTTGGGGATGCAGGACTTTTTGTGTTGAGAAAATACTGGATTTTATATAAAGGACATGGAATATGTGATGTGATATTTTGTATGTATTTCTAGCAGTATAGTAGACATAGTATTACCAGTGGAAGTAGTAGTTGTATTAGATAGAGGACTTTAAATCGAATGAGATCAACTTGAGTGAGCTGTGAACGGGGGTAAAAGCAAAGTGAAAGAGGAAATTGACTTGTCTCGCCCTTGAGGCTGTTTTCTTGGTCAGATAATATTACAAACTCGGCTCTATATTTAGAGAAAATGGGTATAAAGACTACAAAAAGGGAATGTAATCCCTTTCAACCTTTTATTGAGACCCGGAGTCTCTCTCTTTTACAA
The DNA here is from genome assembly GCA_034682405.1 of Hydroisotoma schaefferi. Lineage (NCBI taxonomy): Eukaryota > Metazoa > Arthropoda > Collembola > Entomobryomorpha > Isotomidae > Hydroisotoma > Hydroisotoma schaefferi. Next base: position 66,598 of record JAQFZX010000323.1, on the reverse strand, counting down.
TGAAATGAGGTAATTTAGAATTTTATTAAATTAAAATACCTCAATTGATTGCTTGATCCAGCAAGGTTCTGCAAGCTTAATGAGTGTTATGGCTAATAAGCTTTCTAAAAATGAACATTCATTGCATAAAATTGAATTTGATCACTTGTAAAATTACTCAGTATGATAATTAAATACTTCAATCATCAAATAAACATTCTGCTCTTAAAAAGTTGTTCAATTAAAGTTTTCATTCAAAACAAATCTGCTAAGGGTAATTTTACTCCTTATAAAAATGTTTTATGTGATAATCAAAGCATTTTGCCACCGGATATGGTGGCAGTAGGATGTACGATTCAGGGATAAATATTGCCGTATTTTTTAAACCTTCTCAATATCCTTAGGACCTACTGTTTTATAGACTGTGATTGTACATCCAGTATATATAACTTCTGTGGTATTAGCATTACCTACCAATGACAGCCAACTTGATATGCTACGTAGAAAGTCAAATATTTACTCAACACCAATAAGCAAAACTACTATCTAGCAAACTACCATAAAATACTAACCAGAACCGATGAACCAATTGCTGAACCTTTTGATTATTTACTCGTTGAGTTTATTTCATTCACTTATACTATTTAGGCGGACCCCATTCAGCAATTGAAGAAAACGATTAATTCAAGTCTGAAAAAACTTATAGAATACGAAAATTGAGAAACGTTTTGTGCTGACAAGGAAGGTTTTATAATATAGGAAAGGACTATTCTATGATAATTTGTGCATCACAACATCAACACTGTATCTATTGTATAGAAAATTAACGGAGAAAGTTATTGCTTTAACATTTTCTGTTGAGAGGATTTAAACTCTATTTATTGGATTGATGTTAATATTTGTCAACTTTTAATTACCTGAAAGATCTGCTTGGTCTCACATCATTAACAAAAGAATTAATATAATACTCTTACCCTATAAAAATTATTATTTTATTTTCACTCATTTACGGAAAAAAAATTCTTCCGTGTTTGAAAGTGTTTTTGAAAACAGTAAATATATTTTTACGGACTTATACGGTCGTAATCCTAACTAAAATAATAAAAGCAAGCAACCTTCACATTCTAGAGTTTTAGAAAATAAAATAATAAAAGTTTGCACAGAGTCATTCATTGCCACTAAATTGCTAAAGACTCGATTACTAAGGTTCAATAGCTTTGAGTCAAATACATCAACATCGTTTTCCAAATAACTGTTTGTATCCTTATGTCCTTCAATTGCTCTGACCAATTATCTTATCAATGAAGGAAAAGGTTTCCATTTGAGAGAATTGCCAAACCATGTACCGTAACGTGAAGCAATAACAAAACTATCGCTTACGCAACTTCACCCCTGCATACTTGGGTCTGTAAAACTACTAAAACTCTAGTTAAGTGGTCTCCGGGGGTTAGTTTATTAAGGGTAATTAATTTCACTGAAATTACTTAACATTCTTTATACCCCCAAGTAAAAAACTACCCAAGAGGGGATTAATACCTAAAATGCAGCTTTTTATTCATTTAGCTGATTGCCCTCTACGCACTAGCTGTCGCAGGATAATTACACGTGTAGTTTGTTAAGCTCCATTTAGCCAGCAAAAGTTTAGCTAAACCTTAATGAAAATGCACCATTTATTTTCTGTCAGAACATTCCCCAAATAATTCCAGAAATATTTTTCAAAATCCTGACTTTTCCTTCCAGTTATTTGAAGCTGAAATTGACATATTTTGAAAAGAAAAACTGATAAATATCCCATATAAAATATCTACCTAAGGTTTTTCCTTTGTCATTTACAGTTCACGGGTATATATTATCATATCTGTAGTAAGGACGGAAGGATAGCTTAACTTTGCTAGATAAAAACCCCACTTTACTTTCCTTACAATAAAAGGGCTGTGCGTTATCATTATTTGAAAAATGTCTACGCACTAACACACTCCAACTCGCAGTCGCAACAAAGAATGAGATAGAGTGTAGGACTCGACGGTATGGTTAATGTTTATATTCAATTTATGCATCAATTTACCTCTGCATAAACCTAACTTAACTTTATACATTTTGCTTCAATAAGTCTTAGTATCCTGCCTAGAACTCGCTACAAGGTACCACGTACGAGGTACGCAAACCCGGCCTTGCTCTAAGGAATATAAGGTATTGGATTTACTAACTTTGCACTTATGCTTTTTCCCAAGAAATTGAAATGGAGCCACACAATAATGCGATATGATAGGATTTTGGACTTTTTATGACTCTGCGACGGACGACAAAAGACCAAGAGGCTAAATTATATTTAAAGCTCTTTTTTTTATTAGATAGAGTATTGAAAGCCACTTGAATAAATCTACAGTTCCTTTTAGTATTTCTTAATAAATTTATAATACAATGCAATACACTACACAACTGCTGCAGCAACAACTACTCATACAGCCTAAAACTTAGCAAGGGAATAGCAGCAGTCTGGAATTTGTTATCCAGCTCGTAAAACTTTTTTCTCTCTACAATCTCCTAAGCTCTTAGAAGCTGGAGCTTTTTGTACGCTTTACCATTCAAAAATTAAAATGGAAATAATAACTCAGGCATAGTAAGCTTTAAGCTTTGGGATTTTTATTGGCTTATATTGAAATGAACACGAAAGAATAAAGCTGAAGGTTTATTATGCATGCTATTTTTATTTAAAACGCTATGCATAGGCAACGTTTTGTCCTTATGTTGTTTGGCATTCAAGAAACAAGTATAAACTTCTGAGGAAAAGTTAGCTTAGTTTATGAATTTTTAATTCCGCTAACTTGCTTTTTTTGACGTATAACGTCCTGACAGTCACCGTTTTAAGCTGATGTTTCCCTTGCTGCCTTATAAAGATTAACTAAAGGAAACCTTGTCAATATTTCAACACAAGGCTGAGGTAAATTACATTACATTATGGTAAGTTGGTTAAAAGTATAAACAGAGGGGACTTGACGGGCCTACGGAGTTGATACGGCAATAAGTTGTAAACTTGTTAATTTAATTAACCGCTGGGCTCTAATTTTGTCAAGTTGGCTTTCCCTGTGTAAATCTTCTATACCAGACCTCTACGCAGCGCTGTCAATAGAATAGGTAGTGAAGTCACAATTTTTATGAGACCACCCTTGCTCAATATCATAAACAAATAGGGATTTACTACAGTAAATTAAGTTACCACTGCAATACGGATTACCTGCTTGGTATAATAAATAATTACTAGAACCACGTCATAAACATTAACTACCTAGATAGATCTAGACACAGCAATAAAGAGAAAATTAATCAAATGCTTATAAATACCTAAATTAAGTTAATAATAGCCAAACAAACCTTATGAATTTTACCAGTTCATTTTGCCAAATCCCAGAAAGTTAAAGTATGATTAAAGACGGGCTAATCAGGGTTTATAAGACTTATTTATAATCATTTACTTAAGATGAGAAATGATGAATTTTGTTACAATTAAATATGATAAGATTTTAACGTACCTAGTTTAGATTCGAAATATTAATTTATTTATTTATTTATTTATTTGTTCGTACAAGGGATTACCCTTCTGGGGAAGGCAGTTACAATCCCAGGAATAATTAAAGAGTGGCAAGAGAGATATCAAATTTAGTTAGTCATAACAATTATTAATTACGTCATCAATACAGCTAAGATTACAGATATTGTCATGAATTTTTAATGTAGATTCACATTGTTGTTTATTAATTAGATCTTCAAATAAGAGTGATTTAAACTTATTAATGTTTGCGACAGTTTTAAGGGTTTCAGGTAGTTCCTGCCAGATTTTAACACAGTTGAATTCAAAACATCGTTCAATAAAACAATTCTCATTATTGGACGGCGGATTGTAGTAGGTATGATTTCTGGTAGACATAATGTTATCGGGTGTACATAGGTTGGGGATATGTTTTAAGCTATCAGGAGCCATACCATTTATAATTTTGAACATAGATATAGCAATTTCGTATGAATATTTATGTTTACTATTGAGCCAGCAAAGTTTAGTATTTAGCAGATTCGTTATAGAGTCATATTTTCTCATATTTAATACAAAACGAGCACAATTTCGTACTATAGTGTTAAATTTAGTTTGAATGCGTTTTGAACCATTTAACCAAATAGTTACACCGTAGAATAGTTTCGAAAATACAAGGCTGTGAACTAATATTATTCGGTTTTCGTAAGATAAAATAGGCTTAAGAGGCTTAAGGTTGATAAGAATTGAACGTAGTATAGACTAGCATTACCATACCATCGAATTTTGTTATTTTAATAAGGCGACCCATCATTTGGATCTACGTGTAACATATTTAGGTTATGTTAATATCTTATTGTCCCTGAAATAAACTATTGAACTAGAACGTAAGGTTCAATTTCATGAAGCATCTTTAAATTTGTCTATCCAGGTAATTCCAGGATCCAGATCCATAATTATCTGGATAATTATAAACCCAGGAATGGGACCGATCGAAGTTGTTCACAATTCTGCAAATCGTTTAAAAGTGACCCTTTATCTACAAGTGCAATTACAAAATATTCAGGTTGTAAGAACATTAATTCGGCCGTAAAAACCAACCCGAAAATATACTTAAACCCATCAGCTTTCACGTTTTCCACAAATAATTTAAGAAACCATTTTCTGTATCTGACTACAGTTCCAGAAGACACAAATAAAAAAAAATTGGTTTCAACCAAGCAGATTTAAGAAATGGTTATTCGTTCTTATTCTTAATTCTTATCAAACTCTTCCTTACCATTTATTATTTTCATTCATGCATTCATTCATAAATTTACTCGACTCGGTTGATTTTAATAGGCTCAAGCTGCAATAGTATAAAAAGTTGAAGTTAAGCCTTCATCCAGCATGCATGCTAAAACCTAGATAGTTTCAATTTCCGTGGATCCCAAACCAGCGAGAGTGAAGACGCAGAGGCCGGAAGACATAAGAAAAGAATTGAGGAGGAAGAAAGAAGCCAACTAATTCCAAATTATGCAAATACCAGCTTCACCCACGAAACTGTCTCTAACCTCGAGGAATGAGTCCCTTAAGCCCGTAAGATTCAATACGGAGGATAAGGAAATATTAATTTCCATGCGGTTGCAAAACTGCTCCCAGTGTCGGTTTCAACATGTCCTCCCCGATATCCCGCGGCATATGTGGAAGCTTCGACACTAATTTAGGGCATTTACCGCGTTTTATCTCAGAGCTATAGAGCGGTTTGTAGACGAAGAGTTGAGTTTTAATGCTCTGGTTATTTCTGTCTTATTTTTATACACATTTTTCCTCTTTATACCATGAAAGTCTTATGCTACTCTGTTTTCACAGATATGAAGCAACTCGTTTTCGTTTTAATCCCTTGAGCTCCGCAAGGTAACTAGATTGCTCAAAATAGAAACGGTATATAAAGCCAAGAAAGGAGACACTAGCACATATGATTTAATAAATCCGTCTTATTCCAGAAACTACTTTCTCCGGCCTTGCTCAACGTTCCCGAAGGTGAAGGAATATTCTTCAAAGTCATGCAAATTGTAATATGATGATATATGGAAGCAATTTAACCCAAACGAGTGTTTATCTTTCTCTCTTATTGTATAAATGTTAAAAGCTGGACTAATTGAAATGTCTCGTTGTTTATGAATTATTGAGATTGTTTCAAAACGTCTGAATGAATACGTTGGTGTTTAACAACAAGAATATAGGCGCATCCAAATACAATTTCGGATATAAATAATACATGACACATTTATAAAATATCTAAGAATTCAAAAAACAAACGAAGAAAAGTATTTGATTAGGATGATTCTAGATACAAGCATCACACCTATAATTTCTCATTAATAGAATTTATCTCAATAAAAAAACTTCCATCCTTCTTTCCACCTTTGAAAAAGTGCACTGAACTGAACTACTGCAGGGAAGCAACCATATTTCCATTAGCTTAAGAAGGATTCTATGAGGCGAGAATGTTAATAATGATAATAATAGTAAAAACTAAGACCCTGAAGAAGAACTGCTACTGAACTGAGCATCAAAGTGGAGACAACCTTGCGTAGTTCTTAGCTAACGGTGATGTGATGATGGTAATTTATATTCGTTAAATAAAATCCTCAGGAGACTCATTGAATTTTTTTTTCATCCCTCGAGTCCATTACTTTACTTCAACTATATCATCATCATCTCCATGCTTAGGTGAAGGGAAGTGGGAACAGGGTGGGACAAAATCAACTGGCCTATCAGTTTAACCTATCATAGAGTAGACTGGTAAGAATGAAATAAATAGCTGGGTATGAGTTAATCACAAATTCTACAAATTAAAGCAGAAACTTTCATCTCGAAACATTATAGCGCAATTATCTTTTGGGTAATGGCAATTTAAATTATGCGACTTTTGTTAGGGAAAGAGTATTTTCTAGAGAAGAGGTTATCTTCATTTTGCCATACCTTAGATTAAGACGGGTACAAGGTTTCACTTACTACAAAAGGTAGACGCTTGACTTGTGTATTATAGAAAACTAAAGAAAGTCCCAGCCTGTATTCCCTTGATCTACCATGGATCTACGAAGGTAGTTTTTTGTGTCTTAAACTCCGAGGCTTTAAGTATTTAGCCTTGAAGCCATTCCACTCATACTATATTTCAATTAGGGTTTATTAATACTTATATTTTTTCCTTTCTCTACTTTCTCTGTTCAGTTTTAAGTAGAAAACACAAATTCTTGGCTCCTCCTCTGGTTAGACTATTTTTTATTATTACAGGAGAGACTCTCACTCTACAACGCTTTGCATGAGGACTAGCCAGGAAGTTACTTTGATTTATAAATGCAATAATTATGTATCCTTTTAATTGTAATGCGAATTTCAAGTTGAATTGTTAGACATATATTGTAATTTATGACGTAATAATTTTTGGACCAATATTAGATAAAGAATTCTTTAATTGTTTATACTCCCTTACCTTAAATTTGTAGCTATCCTGGCTGCTGGTAACATTTTCTAGTTTGTCTTGATAATATCATCCAATTCTATCCAGTCTAACGACTAAACTAGAATACAAGTCACTTCAGAGAGAAAGCCGGGTAAGACGATGAAGTCTTATGAATAAACCGTTAAATCCTTAAATCTAGTTTCAAGCTGGACACAGAGTTCTCTCTTCTACGGGTAAATGGTACTTGCTCTTACGTTCTACAATAAGCCCATGTTTATGCTGATGTTTACTATTTACTGTTTTTAGTTTAGTTCTCTTGGGGGACGAAATCCAATCCGATGACGATTTGAGATAAAATCCTTGCTAACTTCAGTCACTCACTCAGCTCAGCCCGTTTCCTTTTTCCCGAATCGGGAGAACTTTCACTCCAAAGGAGTACTAAACGGGCTTTAGCCCCTTGAAGTAAGAGATAGACAAGACACCCTGCTTTATTCACCCTTTTAGCCAGTTTTCAACTGGTTACACCCGGAAATTAAATCTTAAACCCGTTTTTCCTCCTAGTTCATGGCTAACGAGTTCGATTTCAACAAACGACAACTTTAGCTACCCGCTCCGCTGAACTCTCTTTGAGCTAATTCAAAATTCAGTACAAGTAAAAGCAGCAATAATACAAGGAAATATTAGGATGATTTGAAATGATATGAGAAATGGTTTGAAGGAGAAAGTTGCCCTAAAGTAATGGAAAAAAGGAGTTATATACACAATATTCTATTTTTTATTGATTAAAATGTCACAATCACACTAAAACTAACCTCCAGGCTCTCGAGTTTAGCTAATTAGAAATTCTTTAGTGAGACAACTTATAGTTTTCTACGAAGAAATGACAACCAGGTGAAAGTACGTTTATATTTTTATTCCAAAGGACACGCTTTACTGCCTACTACTGCCGTATGAAATGGATTGGGAGGAAATTGTCCACGCTGAGGTTAAAATCTCACCTCACTTTTTATTACAAATTCAGAGACTCGAAATGATTATTGAACTGAAGAATGTTAGGTAGATAAGACGAGTTACAGTAAGGAAGTTGCTTTGCTCCAAGTCCCGAGTCTGGTGAACGACTGAGCTAGTTTCAGTAGCAATTCCGGAGTTTCACCTTTTTATACTTGAAGGTTTAGATAGGCAGGAAGACTTCGACTGAAGCATGGAAGAGTTGAGCTCATTCTAATGCAGGATTTTGCTTACACATTTTTCTGTACCTCTGTTTATGTCTTTCATTCCAAAAACCATGACTTTTGCTACTACTACTGACTAGTGAGTTATGGTACAACCGTCTACCAGTAGTACTACCTACTATTACTACTTTTAGGATGTCTGTCTTGAGTTTATCTGGGTTTGCATTTTGGATCAGGAGAAAGTACTTTGGTTAGAGAAAACATTCGGTTGTTTTACTAGCATTTGACATGTGTAGTTTCTTGGGTTTGATTTGTTGCTTTTATGTTTTGTACAATAACTTAACGATTAGGGAACTTGGTAGACAACAATATATTCGATTTGAAAACTATAATGTTATTTATAATTATCAACAACTTAATAATTAAAATAAATCACCAACCTAACCCTATCAAAATACCATTTTAACTAAACTTAGATGGGTTAAATTAGTTATTTCACTTTTAAGCTGACGTAACTAACTTTAAAACGTAAATAAAATTGTATGCGCGAAGTAAAGAAAGTGCAAAAAAGTGGTGAAGATATAACATTTTAATAAATAAAATTTTAAAAGTAGGTTACTCCTAAACTTTAAAGACCACCGTATATTGCACGTCAGTATCAGGTTATGAAATCCTCCAGATCTAGTTTTGTTCTTGCTGAGTTTCTGCATGGTTTTAGCGGATTGCTAAAAACAAAGATCCAAAGAAGGTATTTTCAAGTTAATACGATGAAATGAATTTATAAACAGTTATTAAATTACTCTTGTAAAAGGGCTTACGTAAGGGAAGCTATTTTAAACACATTGGTCGTAGTACTAGAGACATCACTATTGTCACAAATAATATCTCCAAGCGTTCTACGTCTAATTGCTTCCAAAACATCCGGTCGAAACGGACGGGGTTGATTCTTATGGGTGAAGAAAAACCGATCCCCGTACTTCAACAGGTTGAACTGCATGGCCTATTTCAAACATTTGATAAACTTTATATATTTTTAATTCACTAAATTCCCCAATGTACAGTTATCTTTGCAAATATTTTGCAAAAACCTTCAAGCAATTAAAAGTAGGTCCAGAAGCAGCGTTTTCCGTAGGAATTTCCGAGATCCCTCCAGGAAACAGCTCAATATCATCGGGGTTTTGGTAAACTGAGCGTAATTTTTGCCAAGTTTCATCTAAAATCTCATTAGGTTTTAGATCCCAACTTAACATCAGTTTAAGCCCACAAACCTTCCTGTAAGCGTTGTAACTCGGAATGGCATGATCCCTCCCTCGCTGTTTTACAACATTAGCCACAGATGAAATAAAAACATTTATCTATCATTTCTGCCTGTCACTACTACTTCCAAATTAACCGAAATTCGTTTACCGATCCGAACAAACCTAGGTTATCATCAACTAACGAAACAGTTTGTAGATTAATTTATCATAATATTTGGTGAAAAAACAAAATCCACACTCTCCTTACTTGTATGTTACGAGCCACCAAATCAGCCCCAAAATCATTCTCCTTCTCTTTCAGGAGAAAGTTTGTGAAATCCTCACTCACAAATCTATCAAACGTTTGGGCATTTTGGATCATCAACCCAGCCAAAATTAGGTCATATCCTTCCGAGCCATTTCTCTCGATCTGGAACAATAATACACCAAATAAATAAATGATTTGATCACAAACCTCATACCAAACTGAAGGTTCCATGCATGCAGAATCCCTTTCCTCTTCAATTAATTCACTAAGAGTCAAACGGATTAATTTCATTTTTGATTAAATTTACTTGAGCCGAGTTGAAATAGTTATCCCTGACATGATAACTCCCCATCGGTTTAACGACCAACTTTTCCTTATCCGCATTAATACTAGATCCACCAAAATAATTATTGGGCTCGTTGACCGTCTTCATAAGTTTAATCAACCCATTTAGCAGCGTGTGTCCAAATCTGTAGGCAGCCGTAGAAAAGTAGTGGTACAGAGTTGCATCCAAATACCCATTGTACTCTGAGTACTTATTGTCTGGGCCTAGGTCCAAGGAATATCGGGTCATTGTCTGTGGTCCGAGAACGGTTGGTAAGAATTGGCCAAATACTACGTTTTGCCATTCAGCAATTACAATTCGTCTGAAATTATTAAGTTTAGTGAACACACATCATACACATTTTAGATGATAAATGTTTTGCATCCTAACTCTCCTGTTAACCTACTTTTCGTACAATCAGGATTAAATGAAAGGTTTAGTTAACCTCTGAAAGAGTAAAGTTTGTAGGAAGGAAATAAACCTGAAACACTTCTAATTGTAATATTAATTTTAGAGAAATCTTATAAATATAAATACAGTAGTAGTATGGAATTAAAATTGTACCTAGCCTCTTGGAAAACTTTCTCATCATTCCAGTTTGGTCTAGCAATTGCAATCTGATCCGCAATCCTGTTGTGTTCTCTTACCCATACTTTTACCCAAAGATCATAATTAGGTTAATACATTTATTTTATCCATTTTAAAATCAAGAATTAATACAATATTTTTCACCCCATACAAGTATGCATAACAGTTAAAGCGGGCATCTCATTAACCCTGTCATCCCCTGCTAAGAACTTTCCCATAAAGTCTAACTTGGATTTATATTTCTCCTCCACTTCTGCAACAGTTACGATAAGCTTTGTTGTACTCATTTGCAATCTCCCTGTTGATGAAATGTAAATGTCCGCATGTTTATCAACCAAATAATTGCTTCAAAACCCATAAAAGTTAAACCAAAAAGCTATGCAAATGTTTTATTAAAAATCACCTCCACGTTTTTCCCTAATGTGGCCACTCCGCTCATCTTCAGAACCGTAAACTTGGGAAGCGTCTATAAACGACGTGTCGATATTTACTTGCTCCCTCACACCGGATGCAGCTAGGATAGTATAATGTAGCATGTAATTTGTGTCATTGTTTTCATGAAAACATGATAATTAAAAGTATCCCCACTTGGAAAGCAAAAGGCAGTAGATCTCGTAAACTCCATGCAACTTTGTGGTTTAGAAATATTCGAGTAAAAGTAATCATTCTTTGGTATGTCAATAGGCATGCAATCCTTATTGCCTTTTTCGGTTGTACAACATCTCCGATCTATTATTCAAGTTTTTTTTATTTTAAATCAATTTATCATTTTGTCCTTTGATTTTGAAATCAAATAAACAAACCATCTTCAACAGTTAGAGAAAAGTCATGGTCCAAAAACTGTCCTATTTGAGGTACCATATTTGTAAGGGTTGGATCCGGATGTATTAAGTCAGGGTGGACGGTTGAGCTTATCAATCTTGCATTCGGTAGAGCTTTCTGAGGAAAGAATCCTTTTGCCTTATTATAACCTACATTTTCGGGAAACCCGTTTACCTCAATTTTGATAACCTTAGTCCGTAATAATAATACGACAACTCGCCAACGAACCGTCAGAATATTGAGCTAGAAACAGCCTCCGAAAAGTAGAGTAAGAGGATCCCCATCGAGGATGATTTAGGTTGTTACAAGTACCATCAATAGTTCTATAAGGGCTGTTCGGATCACACCTAATCGCTGCTTTGTTACAAAAAGGATGCCTTTTATTCTTCAAAAGGGCCAGGGCCGTGGCCGAGTTTATGCCGAGCTTTCTAAATTGCTCGTAAGTATTGAGGTTATCATTACTGATTTGGCCAATGGCCCTTGTCAGTTCGGTGTATTTTGCTGCTTTCCTTGGTCCAGCATTTATAGAGATTAGATTGGCACGAGTGATTGACTCTGGAGCCTGAAGGGGCCAAAGTTTAATAAATATACGTACTTCCGCCTTTCCGTCCCACACATTTGGCTACCGTTTTACACATAAATCCATTTATTGAAACCTTACCTCAGAAGTAGATAAAGGACCCTCTTGGCCAATTGCATTCGACAGAATGCACAAAAACACAACCAAATGTGTCAATGCAGTCTGCCCTTCCTTAAGGCTAAAGTATAATTTGCTTATCATTGTTTTTTACGTCAGATTTTATATATTACGGTGCTGAAGGGAAATTCAACCCCACTATTTAATAATTAACCCTACGAGTCTGAGGCTCAATTTAACATAGTCAAAGAGAGCTACAGTTGACAGTGGCGTGTGGCTACTATTAGAAAGAAACGGCAAATCTGAGATGTGTACGGTTTATACTTAGACGCTAGGATTAGAGATCTCGTTGAGTTGGAAAATCTATTTGAGCTGAAGTGCAGACAATATTCAGAAAATAACTGATGGAGTTTTTTCAAAGGGAAGTTTATATTTTAAAATCAAACAGCCTTTGTGACTTGAAATGCAAGTAAATAAAGTATTAGAAGCTTATTGACCTTTTACAGTATACTGAAGAAGATCTACATTAGTTCAACTTCCTCATAACGCATAAAAAGACCTTAATAATGCTCCAGATGGCCATGCCTATGACACAACCAAGTTTCAAGGAACATGACATCATATTATTCATGTACAAAGTCTGGAGACTAATTTATTTTACATGTATGGATTAGCATAACAAGGCCTTTTTCCTCTTGAACACTGATAAGTTAGAATTCAATCCTTCCATTATCCATTGCTATTGTACCGGATTTAACCCGGATGTGAGGATTTTTGATCGCCGTTCACCAAAACAGTCAACAGTTGCATTCTTAATTACTAAAATGACATTGTAGGAAGGATAACCGAATCGAGAAACATCAACATCAAATAACCTTTGGCACTACCTTTCATAATTAAATTATTCCTGTTATTGTAAGTAGCATCTGTCGTAACCAGTTATGCCAGCTTACATGCCATGTTTGGCAAGGCTAGGATATTCTTACTATGAACGTCATTAATTTGAACGTAAACGTAAACTTTGACATTGATTACAAATTTAACCAGATGTTTAAAACATCGGCCTTTGATATTGGTGCTGCAGTATAACTTCACAAAACTGTGTTTTTCATGAAGGGCATCTATTTAAATTCAAAAGAGTAGGATTTATTATTAGGCCCTAATTAGTCAGACACTTCCTAAAAATTCCCTAGAACAGTATTATGTTTCTGTAATAGTAAAAGGTAAATTACTCCATGTGCCAATTCTTCATGCGAATTCGCAGTTAGGGGAAATGTCAGTTATGAGCTGAGAAATTGAGCGTGTATTTTTGATAAGTATGATAAATTATGACATAATTTGTTTTATTTCCAAAGCCGGCGATTAAATTCAGCCTTATAATTCTAAAATAGGATAATTGAATTACTTAAGTTGATTGTAAAAAGAAATTGAAAGCATAAAAAGTAGTACTACAGGCGTATTTAACATTATCTAGAATGCCAATGCCCCACTGCCCAATAACACCCGATGGGCTGAAGGCATCATAACAGTGAGAAAGATTTTAGGAGGAATGCTTACTAAAATTTCTTGTAATGGATTATTTTCTGTCATTTCTAAGGAACATTTAACTCTAAATATATATTATGTGTTGAAGAACTATTTACGGTATGGTATAGGCTTTATTGCCTTTTCACTTCCACAAAAGAATTAATTTATATGGGTCTTTTGTTGTCATTAGATATCCTAGAAAAGTTGGCTATTAAACTTGATGAATGTATGCTTTGCAGATGAACTTCGCATAAATTTCAGAGCCATCACCCAAAGTGTTTACAAAGTCCATAGCCCTTCATTGACTAAAGCATACGATTATCTAAGGTATCTAACATTTGATCCTTTCAGAATACAATTCGTTATTAAGTATAGAGCCCCCCAAAAAAGCTTACCAAAGATATTATTACTAACGCAAAAAAGTGTCTTGCTCTCAAATGCAGTGAAAAATATACCCACTTTAGTTTTATAGAATTGCCCAATTAGAACCAAAATATCAAACATGTCTCGGCGACCAAGCGAAGGGTTAATGGGAACCCTTAAGGACCTATTTAGTTCAACCGACCTAAATCAAGATAGCTATTACTCAGCTCGTGCCCAAAAAGCTGAACACGGACAGTTTACCAAAGGGGACAAGACTTTCCTCGGTGTTTTTGGCACCATCATGGTTGCAAGTAGATGGCAAAAGGCTGCTTCAGAAGAAAAACAGTTAAGGATCCTTAAACTATTCACGAACCCTAGGGACGATCCCTGGGACGTGTACAAGCCCAACTCGAAATTAGAAACGCAGATCCTGGCCGAAACCCCACATACAGAGCCCCTTCCTGCAGCAGAGAGTAGAATGCTTCATGAGATCGCTGCAAATCTAGATTACTGCGTTCCACTAGACATTATAGAAGCATACAGGCCCCACACCTATATTTCCAGCGAGAGTAAACAGCAACTTGATCGGCTTCCTTCGTGGTTGAAATTTTTAATAGTTTTAAAGTACGATGCGATTCACGCAAGGTATGGAACCCACTCGCATACCTTCATTAGAATGCTTGCAAACAAGGTAAGAAGGTAAAATGCCTCATAAAAATGGGAGAGGGGTGGATTTATGCAGGAATAATTCTAATCAAATCCCATACAAATCAAGATTGACCAGCAAAGGTCAGTCAGTATTGAAATTTGGGATCAGAAGAACGAAGAGGATTATGGCGATGCTCAAGAAATCGTCAGAAGGTTCCGGTTGGAGAAAGAAGACCTGGATTTAAATATACATCCCAGAAACAAAGACGAGCTTATGTACAAAGATTTTTATAAGCTAAAGTATGCCAGTAAGATGAATAACCAATTGATAAATCACACCCTAAAATATCATTCAATCTTAAAACATCAGCACGAACAAATGTGATGAATCTTTTCAATAACTTTCCCAAGTATGGAAATGGAGACTTCCAAAAACATTAGAACAAGACTGGGCTCCAATGGTAGTCCACAGGGCAGCCATGACCCTTAGAAAGGCCCTACTGGTGTCTCCAAATCAGTCAGAGCTTGCTATAGTAGCTGAAGAGAAACAGCAAGCCAAGGCAATTGTTGTTGTTGTTCCTGAAGACAGTAGTGAATCTGAAGATGAAATATATCAAAAGCCACATTGGGAAGAAATGCTTAAGGACAAGGTCGGTTTCATGGAGGGTGTCAATAAAAGTGTGGAACATGACCTTAAACAAGCTCCAACTGGTCTAACAAAAAGGGAGCGGAAAATGGAGCGATCCCTGATTCAGCAGAAGACACGACTTGATAAGCGCTTAGAAATCAAGGTCAAGGAAAAGGTCACTAGGAGAAAGAAAAAAAACAAGAATAAGAACTGGTGGAATACGTTAAAACGGAAGGGAATTCTTAGCGTGAAGAAGGAACGGATGGAACGGAGCATCACGCTGGCGGAAAGAGCTGCTTTTAGAAAATATTCTAGGTTTGATCCTTAACTAAATGCCTTATTTCCGGTTTTAACTCCGGAATTAAACTAAATACCGTACATGATTGGACCTTGTTATGCCTTGGTACTGAAACCGTTGCGCTTTTTACAGGATTTGGTACAAAAACTGTCCAAAGGAGCAAATGTAAGCTATTTCCGAGGACTTTACATCCAGGAAATAAAGTGTTTTGTGTTTCAATTGTTGACGGATATGTAAATTGATTATTAGAGTAACGGCAAAGCGGTTGCCCCACCATTACCGATGTGACGAAAGTTTTCATGCTTATTGTGTGGCACTGGTTGGATCTTCATTCTTCAAGTTCTTCATAATGTTTATCATAATTGCCAACGCTGTGCTACTTGCGGTTGAAACAAATGAACTTAAAGAGGCAAATGATCCTAGTTGGAGCTACGTCCTCGAGATACTCGACAACTTGTTTTTATCCGTGTATTTAGTCGGTAAAATATGCAAAAATTATAACTGGAGATGAAAAAATACACACAGTTTATGAATATGATGAGTATTTCATTAATTTTTTCAGAATTCATTCTGAAAGGTAGGTGACTTTACTAATTAAATTACAAAACCACCCTGGACATTATATGCCATGCAGACGGAGATAAACGTCTGCTCGAAACTTATAAACTTATGAAAATTCTGTATGCATAGTTTACGCTCACCCTTACCGATATTGGATGTCAGGCTTTAATGTATTTGATTTTATCATCTTGCTGATATCATTAGTGAAGGTATTACAAGCTTTTATTGCATTTAGTCACTAAGAATATGATCCTCTTAAAATCTTTATTTTTATGCTCAGGCTGTCCTTGACTGGATCGGTCAAGATAAGATATCCTGGTTGAAGGTTCTAGTAATCGTTAGAGCTCTAAGGATACTTCGTGGCATAAGCTTATCCATCCAGATGCAAGTACGTAAGAGGTTTCCTTACCATGAATGAGGAAAGATAAATACTCAATAAATGCAATCCAAACTTCCACATCCGATGTTTTTAGGTTTTAATCACAGCCTTGGTCGAAACCCTGAAGACCCACGTCCTAAGTGTTCTAATCCTCCTTTTTCTCCTTATGTACATTGCATCCATTATCGCTTATTATATTTTTGGCCTATATGACCCAGAGGGTAAGGAAACGTACCCTATGGCAGACCCCTGGGGAAACATTGGTATGGGAATGCTGCATTTGTTTTCATTCGTTACGGTAAGTTAGGAAATAGTTTTTATTTACTGAATGGAGTTCACAGCTTATTACGGCTATAATAAATATAAACTTCGTAGATGGATGGATGGACGGATATTAGTGAGCAATTGGAAGAAAACGACTGGAAAACTGGAGGAAGGTTTTTCTGTGTTGTTGGTCTACTCATTGGAAACTTCCTAATATCCAACATTTTCATTGCCATTATCATTATGCAGATTTCAGAAGCCACTGAAGCGTTCAGGGTAACTTAATTCCTAAATTACCCTAAATCCTCACCCATATACCGCCCTCGTTAATTATGCCGCACGCCTATCCTTATGTTAAAAAGGGTATCTTTCCCATGTTAAACATGCTTCAAAAATCTTTTTTATACATATAAGCCCATATGCGGCATATGGGCGAGTATGTAGGGTAAAATGAACGAAAGCGAGAAATTATTAATGCGTGGAGAAAGTTGTCAAATGATAAGTTTCGCTTTGTTTCCTTCAGACGCGTCAACTTGATGAACGCGAAGAGGTGATAAGTCGTAAGAAAGAAATTGTATTCCGAAGACAAAAGCTGGATATGAGGCAACTCCTGGCGAAACAGTATATTAGTGGCGAAGCCGACTTTTACTATTTGGGATCACAATTTCTACGATTGCTTCGTCACGACGACCTCGTTGACATGAATGACGTCCCTTTCTCTCCACTTTGGATGGATGCATTTCACAAATCCGTGCTTCGATGTCATCGTGCAGCGAATGTGTAAATTATTTATCATTTTAAAGCGAAATACTAACTACAGACATTGATAGTGATGGTGAATTGATAAAATTCTTATAATTCTCTACGTAGACTGATGAATCTACACAGAGAACTTTCAGACAACATGCTAGCTATTTACAGACGAACAACGATGACTCAATATAGAGTAACTCCGATAAGACGAGGTCGATACAATAGGTACATGAAAATCAAGGCAAAGATGGCTTTACTGCGGCAAGAGTTTTACCGACATTCGGACGATTACGACAAAAATAAGCCGCCTCTTAGGATGCGATTGCCTGATTTAGATTCGGATACTTTTGTGCAAGGACGTGCAAAATCTGAACGTATCGGTCTTGAAGATCCTGTAGCAGCCTTGTTTCCTGATTTTAAATTGAAACCTGCAGTGAATAAATCTAAATAGTATATGCCAAATGTAATAAAAGTGTACAACGATTTTAAAATGAATTATTATTCTACCATTCGCCCTTTATATCGGCTCATTATTTCACTCATGATTTAATACATGAATTGAATAGATAAAAGAGTGTTTTTAGCAGCTTAATAAATAGCGTTCCTTATTTTTTAGCTGGACTAGCTAATACAACGGTGGGCATTTAGGGTCATAGAAGTCCTTGGGTCCTATAAGACAGAAGTTTGGATGAGCCCGTTTCATCAGGAAATCATTAACCCATTTGAGTTGTTGATGAGTGATGCCCCCGTCGATTTTGGCAAGAAACGCATAAATCTCCCAAAAGTGCATGTAAGGAATCATCGCATCAACTCCTTCCGCCTGCTCGGTCAACACTTCGCAAACTACTTTCATTGTGTCGGCCAAATTCTGCACAATGGTAAGCAATTCACTGCATAAATAATTTCAGAATTCAAGGACACTGCAGCACTTTTACTTAATACTTAAAGCGAACCTTTCCAATAGATCCGCAAAGAACGCCCAACAATCGTTTCCACTCAACCTCCAAGCGTTCCTCCATCCTTCCCATTTTAAATAGTAAATCAATGATTGCTAGCTTAAGATATTTACAGAGACTGCATAAAAACATCGTTGACTAACTGCATTTTCCCTAAAACTCACCTTCCCATTTTTAAAAGCTCGTCAAAAGCATGGCCATCTAGACAGAGGGCCAACCACTTGGCCCTGATATCATTAACCGATACATTTATACCGCTAAATGCCTTCTTATCGCGACCTCCGACCTTTGAAATAGCAAAGTCTCATTATATTATAGTTTAGCCATCCTCCAGGATTAATTTTTCTCCGCGGAAACCCTAATATCCTGCAATTTACTTGGTTATTCAAGACCCGAAGGTATCCAACGGCAAGACCATCCTTAGATTCCGCTTGGGGGTATTCCAGTTTGTCTTTTACGGGAGGAACTTCGCCATCAGCCATCGCTTTGAAGTATGCAACGCTCCAATGAAGCAGATCTCGGGGTTGCGTTTTCATAGACGCTTTGGTAAACTGCTTCAAAATATTTGGTAACTTTGGAGGAATTCTTATCTGTTCGGAACAGAACTTCTCCAAGTCTCGTCGCTCGTAGCCGTAAAGCGTCATGTCCACCTCTAACACGTCAGATTGGACTTCAGTCTCCATTTCTTAGAGCGTATCCCGAAGCCTTTTTTATTACCTTTATTGGATTGAGTAAATATTAAATGGTAAATGAAGTGTCTGCAAACCAGGGAACCGTCACCAAAACCCAACCCAAAGCGCTACAAAAGGGACCACTTGCTCAATTTCAAAATCCGGGTAAAAAATTCTGGATCGCCTAAGACGTTGCTACAGTTTTTTGTGTTTTATACCGTAGCAACATCTTGGAAACACCTAACCTTTCCACTAATAGAAATACTTTGTTCCTTACACAATCCGCGATCAAAATTCATGCACACCTTTATCCTTGATATATTGCTTTCATAGAAACTTATATCGACACAGCCAGCAGTTATGATTTTGAATGCCCTAAAAATGCTTGGAAATCATTTTAAAACAGTTTTACAGTTGCTGCTCTTGCAGGAGAAAAATCGTCACAAATTAAGATAAACATCGCCCTTGATTTTTACTTGCATAGTTATTAAATTCCAAATAAAAAATAAAGATCCCTTTAAAAACTGCACTTAGTCATGCCAGAGATAGTAATAAATGACTACGGAGATAAGTGTGGTAGGTTCGGGTCTCTTTTCGTGGGAGCCACTGGTAAATGCATATAAAAACCTTCTAAACCCTTAGGACCTTACGGATTTCTAAACGCTGATTTTTAATTTCAATTTCTTCAAACGTTCAGGTGGAGCAGCGTTGGGCTACTGGACAAAGATTTTCGACCGATCTTCAAAAGTTGATCAGTTAACAATTGAAATGAAGTCTGATGCCCTGAAACAGAATAAATACTTTCAGCAACTACAGAAGCTCCAACTAGGTGGAAATTACCAGTGGCGAATCGGGGGTCAAGTATTAAGCAGTATCATCTTGTACAGTTTTCTAGAATGCAAGTTTCAAGGGGTAAGACTCGGATAAAAATGCAGATAATCCTCGACTACAACCCGCATAACTCTTTAAAAATGGTCATTTTGATAATCATAATAGGGTTGGCCTCGCCGCAGTATGGTCGATTGTGCTTTGGCTGGAGCGATAACCGGTGGGGCTCTAGGCCTTCGTGGGCTTCCAGGCAAGTTTTTGTACAAAACATTACGCATATATAATAAATTCTTACACACCATATATCCTCGAATAGTGGCTCATTTTACTAATTAAATTTTCAGTTTTTTGGGGTCAATTAAAGGGGGCTAATGGGGGGGGATTAATAGTAATTAAGGAAGGGGGCCACTATTCGAGGATATACGGCATATCCAATCTTTTAAGATGACTTTTGAATGTTTTCTTAATTAAACACTTTAATTTATTAATCTAGGTGGAAAAACCGGAGCAATAATGGGAGCTGGAGGGTTTGCGCTTTACGCTTCCATAATTCATATACTATTTAGATAAACGCATGGAACATAAGGACAAAGACAACTTATAAAAAATAATCCTGCGTTTCACTTTTTTAGTTTTAATTAAATGGAATGTAAAAGACCTAGCTTCTAACCTATTAGCTCTAAAAGACCATGAATAAAGCATATTATTTGGAAATATAATTTGTAAATCTGACTCAACGCTTTCCTTCGATTCCTTCCAAATGTAAATTAAGTCAAATAAACTAAAACAGACATAAAACTTTCGACAATCCTTCTAGTTTTATTTTGTACTAATTAATTTTAATTACGGGGCTTATCTCATTTAATTACTTTAATTCCTCCACTCGGCAATAGACCGCCTTCTGCTATCCTTATCCTTTACATGTTAAACAGGGGTATCTCTCCCATGTTAACCATGCTTCAAAACAAACTTTTTTCATAGATATACCGCGGCCTATTGTCGAAGAATTACGGTCGGTATTAATATAAGAATCTGTAATAAACCTTTCATGAACGTTCATGAAATCCGACGAAATCCAGCATTGAGTTTGGGAATCCATTGAAACTGTCCCGTATTTCGGGCCGCTACACTTGAACAAATGTCAACACAAAAATAAACAACTTTTATTTTGAAAGTTTTACCTTTATTGTAAAGCAAAAGCATCTAAGGGGCTTATCATCGGCTTATCATCGGCTTATCATCGGCGAAGATTAGATCGGTTTAAAACTAAAGAAACGTAAACTGCATTTTGAATTGCATTTTACAATATTTTTGTTTAGGATTTAAAAAATGACAGACCAAGATAACCCAACGGATATAATTGAGGTGACCAAATGTCCCGAAGAGCAGCAGACGGCCGAAGATAAGCGCAAGTTTAAGATGATCAAGCAGATAAGAACGGATTTGAAGGTTTTGTATAAAAAACCACAGACGATTTGGGATGAGAATTTCATTGGTGAAGCAATAGCGGATGAATGTCATCCTCCCAATTCATCTTTTGCTATTGGAGCTACTGGTAATTTTTCAAGATTATAAAAATTAATTACGAGAGTTTTTTTGAAAAAAAAATATACCGTATTTCCCGAAATAATGGCCCTGGGGAATTATTAATTTGAAGGAAAAATTGTAAATTCTAGTAACATGGGCAAGATAGAGGAAATTCCTAATTTTAACATGGAAAGGTAGTGGGGAATTATACCACGGAGGGGGGGGGGGATTATTCCAGAGGGTCATTATTTCGGGAAATACGGTAAATTAAAATTATTCTGGATTTTTGACAAAATGTAGGTGGATTTGTGACGGGTTTGGCCACGGGATTTTTCTCTACGAGCCGCGTACCGATGCCGGTCAGGACCCCGATCCCATCGCCCTTATTACCGACATTAAGGTCATTTTTGAGAAGTTCGGTCATTGCTAGTTCCGTTTTGTGGAAGATTTCAAAAAGGACCCTCTTGGGCACCGTCTTGTTTGCCGTGTTGGAATGTGATTTCAAAGATGTAATTTTTACCTTTTAATTGTATACTTATTGGTTCAGAAAGTGGATTTATATTTTGGTTAATTAATTAATAATTTACTTTATTAGCTTGTGAAGAATGACGTAGAGAAGTGGAGGGGGTCTATTGCAGCTGGAGCTGTTTGTGGGGGTATTTTTGGCCTAAGAGGTATGCTTATATTATTGGAAGTTTGGATGAAGTATTATTACTTTGAAGCATTGGAAAGTTTCCTGAAAGTTAATGTAATTTTTTTTTATAAATTAAAGGAGGGCTTCCTGGAATGCTTGTGGGAGTGGCATTATTCACATCCATTCCTATGGGACGAGAGATATACCAAAGGAAAGAGGATTTCAAGTTTAAACTGTTTTAGAATTGTTTTATGCTAATAATCTTGTATGACTCTTATAGTTGTTTAACCTAGGCATCTTTCATTTAGCAATGATCTCTTTACCTTAAAGGAATCGTGAAAGTAATGCCGTAATTTATTATTATTATCTAGTCGTGAATTGCAAAAATAAGACATATAGCTATAACTTGATTACTGATCCTAACTACCTCGATACCTCGGGCAGATTGCAACTTTTATTTTTCATTATTGTTAAAATAAACTAACACTTCGAATTCAGTCTGATTCAGCAGAGCTTTCCTTAGGTTTGTTTGTGCATAACAGTGTGTACGTGGTCTTTCACCCTGATTTTAAGTTCTCGATCCTGAATCTCCTGTTCAAACTGCCAAATGTTTTTCTCAAGTTCCATATTGTAGTCAGCTAAAGTATTATATTCGCTCAGAAGGACTTCTCGATTCAGAATAAGATGATACCAAGAAGGATGAACGGATTTGAACGCTTTCTTATCGAAAAGTATGGCAAGATGGCTCAGTGTCGAAGGCAAGGTCGGCTTCAAAGGGAGTCTTTGACGGCGTCTAGCGTTACAAAACTTCACGGACGTCAAGGCCTTATTTGCTTTGCAAATAGATTCCCATTCTTTGGCAGTTTCCTCTTCACTGTCCGTGTCAGACTCCAAATCAAAATCTGTGTCTTCCTTGCCTGAATATTCAGCAATCCCGTGCTCCAACCAAGCAATTACCTACCCAAAATATCAAAATATAGCAACCCATAATATCATCTAGAATTATCAAGATAACATTTAGTTCATACCACATTGCAATTACAAATTCTATAAAAGAAAACAGCCTCGTCGTCCTCCACTTTCCTATAGAATTCAACCGGATCTCTCTGAATTCTTGCAGCCTCTTTTTTAATCGCTAATTGTTCAACGGTCCTCTCACATTCTTTATAAAGACGCCTTCCTTCCTTCATGTGCTTTCCAAACTCCCTAAACGTCTTGGCTTCTTTGCCCTTGTCTTCACTAATAGACTGAGAAACCTCTAAACAGGAATGGGCGTTAGCTTTTTTATTATTCTTAAAACCTTTCTGTTCGTCAAATTTCATTTTTTGGAACTCCATAAAAGCCAAGTAATGCTTTAGTCTGTTCCAACGCTCCATCAGAAGTTTGTAGGGATGACTGTCCGCGTATATAGTAAGAGCGACTTCGCACACATAATGTCGAAACTCTTTGATCTCGTGGAGTTTGAACGTCTTTGCTTTGGCCAACAAGATGCGGAGCACTTGGGCCTTTTCCATTGCCTGAAATATCATTTAATTCCATAAGTTTTCCATTTTTGAACTCGCAATATCGTAAAGAATGGGTGGGGTGCTAATCGATGTATGGTAAAACTGTCGGGAAGAATATATTTTGCAAATATAGAAGAAAGCTGCATATTTTTTAAACATTTCATTCAAGCTAACGTTTCCGGTCACACTTTCTCCTAAAAAATGTATCGGGTCGGGTTTTATAAAAAGTTGTTGCAAAAAAAACAAAGTTAAGTTTAGATGTTTAATTTATAAGAAAGTTCAACGTCTAAAAACAGTCTAAACTAGTAAAAAACTATAATATCACGATATTTAGGTAGCATGGTTTATAGCAAGAAAAACATAAAGAACTCTACTTTAATATTTCCGTCCATGCTCTTCTGCTTAAGACACTTGAATCTCATCGTAATCTTCTTTCCAATGTCTTTAAAAAACTCCTTAGATTTGTAGCAACCTCTGCACATGAGTTGATGATCTTCAATGGAACGACTCGGGTAGTAAATCATCGGGGGCATTTCCGGTTGAAATCTACTACTTTCTTCAGGACAACTTCTTACCGTCCTTCGTCCTTTGACTCTTTTAAATGCAATGTGCTTTCCCAACATTTGTAAATTTGTTAGGGCAAGCTTTACCTTCGCGAGTTTTGCATTTTTTATTGCGATAGGAAAACAGGTCTCAATCATATTCTTTTTAGCCTCAGACCTCCGTTTTTTCGCTTCCCTTCGTCTGAACTGAACTGTGTAAAGATTGTGAAAGCGACAGGTTAAGCGTCCTCTGTAAAAGGGGTAGCGTAAAGCCAAGTTGGCACTGTTGGAAACTTTATTACAAGAGAGGGGAAGGTTAGGTTAGATTAGATTTTTGGTAGTAACGCCAGATTTGCATAGCATATTGTACTATTATTTCTTAATTACCTGCCCTGACATCGTAAGATATTTGATCTGGCATAGTTGCATCCAGGAATGATCTCTATTGCCTGAAAAGTCGTGCGTACACTCGAATAAACCATGAAAGATGGATAAGTTAAAAGAGTACAGAATACGGAAGTAGGATAAGTCTCGCCAATTTCTTTGAAAATTGCTTAGACAACTCTTTTACAAACGGTAGACAGAATAAGGGTGACAGTGAGTTATGGCAAGGACGATGGTGGAAACAACACACGGTCACACTTGTACATTTTACGCATATTATCGGCAGAACGTAGCTAACTTTACAAAAAAAAACTGTAGTCAAAATTTCAAGTTGCTTATACACTATAATCTATAATCTATCTATAATGGCTTACTTTAACCGTTCCACAAAAAAATTAAGTAGGGATACGTATGAACTTCCATTAATTTTAAAGCCGTTTATGATGGAATCCATGAACTCGGTTGATTCTCGAAGAATTTTCGGAAAGGCTGTGAAGTTCTATTTTAAACAGAATCAAGGACAAAATAACATGGATAAGCGTCAATTTGCTTATTATTATTTATGCTGGGATAATCTAGCTTTGGGAGGATCATGTAATAAGCTACCCTTTTTAATTAATAAAAGATGTAATTTAATCAGTGGTACTGGATAATTAAATCCTCAGGGGTATTATACATTATAACAGGGGGACTTTATTCAGGATACTTTACCCAATCACTATTTAAACCACCTTTGCCTATGCCTATATTGATCCACATGCAGCTTTACGGAAGCACTCAATTTCTTGCAGAAACGCTCAGGCCGTTGCTGATTTCAGCGAGAGTTTCAGCCAGATTCGGGGTCGCTGGAGTGTTTCTTGATTTCGTTGAAAAACAATGCTCAAAACAGGCAAGCATAGTGGATTTTGTATTTTAAATTTCCTAATTTATTTAAAGAAATTTATTCAAGTCTTTTTATTCAGTTTAATAACTCAAGATCAAGTTCAATGACTATTTTTGGAGGATTGGCTGCAACTGCTGTACTCTTCAGGATTCATTGTACAAACCCATGTTTCGATTATCATTTAAGTAATCTCACTTGATTAATTATCAACTTTAAAGAATGCATGTCCATGTTTTCTCCCTATTTATTAGCCCAGCCACAGATCAACCTTATACACACTTCTGCAATTCTAGGGGGTTATTTTCTAGGAGCTAAACTACCATCCATATTGCGCCAACACCATCAATCCAGCTCTCACGAAGCAAAGCGCCCATATCCTTACGCTTTAGATGATTCTGTAGCATTGTAATAACATGTCTTGTAAAACGTGGCTAAAAATACCAAATAAATGAGAAAACTTCATGCAATAAAATGTATAACTATATGAAGAAAGTTCCTCCGGAAACTGAAAGTATGAATGCTGAAAACAAATAAACATATTTTGTAGAGAAAGCTTCAGATTTATTTTTTGGAAAGTAGGATGAGCAAAAAACTCAAGGGAATAACTGTTTTAACTTCGATTTAATGTCAATAATTTCTTGTCATTTAGAAACGGGATTATTTAATAAATCGGCCAAAAGCACTTTTGTAAAATGTTTACCTGTTATAAGAAAGCGCAACAAAGTATGGCAAATCTTTTCGGAATGATCCAAGGATGGGTGATCCCGATGCCTCGAAACATGGAATGCGCTTATGAAGTGATGGGCGAGCAGGATGGAGCTGGTATAACCTTTTCTCGCATCTTGTATTCAATTTTAGCCTTATTATTTGACAACACAACTGACGACTGAAGTTTCCAAACATTTTTTAGGGTGTCAAAGAAATATACTGCTAGAAAACGTCCGGTCCAAAGCTGCCTTCCAGTCTCAGATAACCTGCGAAGCTGACATTCGAAAGCTATTCTACCCTACAATCGAGAAACGACTGGACGTAGGAATAAAGCGGAACGGCAGAAGGGCCTATGATATCGATGATTTGGAGAAAGTCATGCCTGAGCTAACGGAACAGGATATTTTCGACATTTGGAAACTATTCGTATTGTTCCAAAGAGATCCACGGGAAATGCTTACAAGCCGAGCGGAACTGTATGGCTTATCTTCATGACTTAATTTATCGTATTGTCTCGAATACAGTCCGGTCCGGGCCTACTGCTGATTTTTTCAGTTGGCTTTGTTGGGTTATTAATCAATCGTAATTAAGGGGATCACTATTCAAAAGGGAACACTATTAGAGGGAGAACAGTATTCTAGACAATACCGTAATTATATTATCATCTTCAACCCATTCAATATAAATAATATGAAATATGTTGGGAATTTCTCCAAAAAGCATTATAACCTCCGGACTATTGGGCTTCGTCGGACCTATAGAGGAATTCCTAACCTTCTTCGCTCCGGAAGAGGATTCTTACTTTACCGATACAAGCAACGAAGGGATTGACTTTCAAGAGTTTCTTCATGTAACTTTTAATTTATCTTTGGCCAACTCAACCTTAATCTGGAGATTATAATCGTCTATGGATTTTAATCTAATGCAGTTTAACTTTTTATTACAGTCATTTTACAAGCTTGTGATTGTGGACAGCGGCAGTGGACATAGGTCACCTTTGAGCGTACTTTTCACGGATTTATTTCGAGAGACGAAGATTCGAAAAAACATGAGCTCAGTCCAGAGAGTCATTGCACGAATGAATTAATGCAAATGTTTTGGATATTTGTATAATAATACTGATTAATATAATGTATGCTGGAATAAAATACAATTCTTTACTCAAATCAATCAGTAAATGATTACAGACTTTAGTTTAGTAGCTAGAAGTACGAAGAATATAATGTTTACTAGACCGATAGTCAGCATGATTCATGAATAAGGATTGCTTGCTCGTGGTCCACCCTCGCTAGTATGTACAATTGCATGAGATAAGATATGTTTCATTCTAATCAATCTTCAATTGTGGGGATCATGATCTTGACCAACTTTTGGAATAAGTTTGTAGTAGTCTGACTCAGCCAAGCTCTACTCTACTCAACAATAAAATGTACAATTTAGCAAGAAAAAGTTGAAACAAATACAAAAATAAGGAGCAGGTTGAAATGATGAAATACCTGCAGAGTAGCAGTCCCCTTCCCCTTCTCCAGAAGATAACTGTTTCTCTTTTTTGGGGTTGATCGGACCTTGAAAGTAAGCGTTTGCCCAACTATGCTCGAAGTCCCCGTGATCAACTGCATCTTCAAAACACTGACATTCGACAATTTCCTCAGCAAATTGTGTAAAGTCTTCAGCAGATAAGTCTTGGTCAGAGAAGTCCTCGACATCCCATTCTTCACCCTCAGAAGAATCGTCCCCAAAGATATCATCGGGTCTCTCAATATTCCCGTTCAAGTCTTTCACGTTTTTATATCTACTAATCATACTAGTCTTCCGTTCCTGAAACTGATGAGCCGCTGGAAAGCTGGAATCAAGCGTGGGATGAAGTTCCCGAGTGAAGTCATATACTTGATCGTAGCAGTCGTTGGGAATATTAGGAAACCTCATGATAGTAATTGCAACGAGCAATACAAATATAAAGAGACCCGTCTCGAATTTCGGGATGGGGTTCTCCGTTAATGGTGGGGATATTTCCACGTAAATTGCAGTCATTATAAAGTAAAGAATGGGTAATATAAACGTTTTCATGGTTCTGAGTTCTAATTTGCACCCACCAACTGAAATCATACTAAATCGGGACGGATGAAGTGTAATGTTCGCCCAAACGTGACCACAAATAAAGGTCACTGGACAACCAATGATTTCATCCGCAGTTGTCAAGGGACATAGACAAAAACCATATTTCCAAATCCGTTGCCTAAAAACCTTCCAATTTAGTTGTAAAATTCCCCCTTGGAACCTTTATCCTCCACTCCGATTTTTTTCAATAACATCCTCTCTGAATCCAGTTTGTCACGTCATAATCATGGATCCAATAGATGAAGACGATGTAGGGCTTCTTGAAAACACCGAACCGAAACCTGTTTTCGGTGTATCCGATATCCTAACAAAAATCCCGGACCTAAGCGCCTTTGGAACCAAGATAACAAATAAAGTGAAACATGAATACCATTACATTCTCGAGGAGCCTAAACGACTACCGTTTTTCATGCACCCGATGTTTGGACGAGATCGCGAACTGTCATTAAACAAGGACAAGACCTTCTTGAACTATCCCATTTACCTCGCAGACCATCACAATATCCCTCGGAAGTTTTACATCAACCTGAGTCTAGATAATTTGGCCATTGGAGGAGTCGGTACAGTAAACCATCAACTTCAGCGTTAAGCATATCCTTCATTACGAACTTTTATGAATAAGCCACTATGTATTATTTGCTGGAAATGATTCATTAGGAGGCTTGATGGTCGGATACGGAACCAAGGAATACTTCAAGACTCACGGACGTCTTGCTAAATTAGCAGCTCAGAATTGGACCCCATTCACAAAATCGGGTGCGGGTGTAGGACAGGAAGCATCCACGTTGGGGAAAGTTGCAGCCGGTTCGGTTATCACTTGGAGAGTAGCTAAGAGGGCTGCTTTGGGAGCAATTTTGTACGATATGCTCAAGCGGAACGCTGATAATGTTGGTTAAGTTTTAGAAACTCCTTACTATATAGAGCTTTCAAAATTCAGGGTTTCTTTACCCTGGCATTGAGCAGTTGATCCTTTTGTAAATTATAAAGAACATTCATCCATCAGATTTTTAAAGTCATGATTCTTTTTTTTTCATGAAGTCTCGTCAGAAAGATGACTGGCTTAACGCAGCGTTTGCTGGAGGAGTGTGCGGACTTTTGTTCGGACTTCGAGGTAAAGCGTTAATTTACTTTGAAAAGTGGGGAGATTTATAAAAATTTGAGACGCAAAATTGTAGTTTATTGAGCAGAGACAAGACTAAAATGTATTTTCCCCTTTAGGAGGATATCAAACTAGTCTTCTTGGTGGAGCTGGATTCGCGATTTGTGCAGGAGCTCATCATCTAATGCCTAAAATGGGCTCTGTGATCTAAATTAATCAATCCCAGAAGAAACTCGAGAAACCTGCGCTACTTAAACTCTGATTAAATGACACTGACAAAAGTTTTTGAATACAGCAAATTCCCATGCATAAATTGTAGTTGACGAGATAAACCATACACTTTCTTTGCGCTTTTTTTGGCCTGATTTGTTTTATTCATTGACATAACGGTCTAATATTGTTTCGGATAAGCCACTCATTATTAACTTTTGAAGACATATGTCCTGCTGTGAAAGCAGCTTCCTTTATCCTTTCCTTTTGCGTGCCTTTTATGCTTGAAAGAAAAAGAGAACCTACAGAAAAATGTAAGATCATTATCAGGAATGAATTTAAAAAATTAAGTGCACCCAGTCCAAGTGATTGATGAATTTTGTATTGAATACCGTGACTTGAACAGAGTAAATTAAAGTACTCCTTGAAAATATAGCCCATGTCAAGTTTACAGTTTATTTGATACATAAAGGCTTCTCATTTAAAATTCATACCTCCATAGAATTATAACGGCATTGCATAGACTGATAATTACATATGTCATTTACTTAATAGTTATGCATCTTTTAAGCAAGAGTGAAGTTTAACATTCCATTAGTAAATTGGTGTAAGACAAGGAAGTGATGAAGACCACGAAGACGCCCATTAAAGCAATCGGCAGTCCCTTCAGAAACATATTCCAACCGCTGAACTGTCCCGTCTTAATGTGTAAAGCTGCCATTGTGGAAGTTGAAGCAGGGAAAAGTACCGCAAATGAGCACACAACGACACATGGGACGGTTAGGTAACACAGCCCATGTACATTCTCTAGCTTGACTGATAAATTGGTAAAAACTTCAACAGCGATCATCGAGGCGCCCGTTTGGCCAATTGTAAGAGCCAGTCCAAAACTGATCAACAAGGAGACAATAAGTACTAAGCTGGGTGGTGCTTTATCCAGTAATTTATGCAGCTCGATGACCAAAGCGGCGTTCAGTTTTGATTTTGCAGCTGCATGACCAAGCGCACAGCTACCGCCTATCACAATAAGAAGACCCCATGGAAAACGCTGCTGGAAAATCTTCCATCCAACGAGGGGAGTGTATGACGGTTTTTCGTTGGGGTTCTTCGGTCCACGAAACATGTCTCTTCCACATTTTGGATAGATGAAAGCTATTAGAGCAAACAATGCAGTGACTGTTGAGTCTTTCAAAAGTTCTCTGAGATTACTGGCCCACCCCGTGAAGAAAAACGGCATTCTTAAAAGCATGAGCAGGATACACATGACGAATACGGTTAAGACTCCTTTTTCATGAGAACTCAGCTTCTTGACCACCTCGTATTTGACCAGGTATTCTTTCTTTACCTAAAATAGAAGCACGTTCGAATTTTAACCATTTCCTTAACATTTCGTATTCATATAGCACAGAACTATGAATAATGAGGCAGATACCTTATCTTGAGTTTCCGGCAACGCCGCAGTGGCTTCCAAAAGGTTATTCCCCCTACAAAATGGACTAGTAGAACCTTTGACGCAAGGACATCTACGCATTCCAAAAATAAGTATGTCCAAGTACCAGCAAGAGAATCCAATCATCAAGACGATGATAGGGAATGTAAAGTTCATCCATACAGCTATGTTCACATGCCTAGAAAGCGCCGAGGTGACAGGTTCCTTCTTGGTAAACGCTAGTGCTGGCTTAAAATAGTACTGTAGGCTTAAATTACTAGTTGATGTAAATGGCCACATTAATCCTCCAATATTAGAAGCGATTACCACGCAATACAGTAAGTTATATTTGAAGCAATCAAGCAGCTGGTCATTTTCCTTCTTTAACCTGACCATATCTTCAGATTCTGGGAGAAGAGTGTTCAATGTCTGCTCTGAAAAAATAATGCTTTCATCTGACGGTTTGTCCGATACGTCCAAGATTTCCAATTTCTCTTCTAACTTCGATTGTCGGTTCTTTGCCTTATTTTCAATCGTGTCTGTAACTTCTGCAACGGAAACTTTTGGATGATCTTCCGTAGTCTTAAAATATAACATTCCAGAAAACTGAATTTATGTTCATTACTCATGAAAATAAATGGCACAAAAGTTACACCCTCCCACTTACATTTTTCGTTTCCTGCAGCGTCAGCGCTGCACTGCTCAAGAGCTTACTAGTATGGGCGTGCTTTTCGGCTGCTCCTTTACAAGCACGATGCCACTCTTCCATCATGCTGTCTCCGAGACTTCCAAATCCTATTCCATTTGCCAAGTGATCGACAAGATTGTCCACCGTATCCAGCATAAAAAGGACGATAGCCGTGTTGACGAACCACATTGACATCAAACATGTTATGAGAGTAGTTAGAACCACTATCATTCGTAAATCACTCCCAGCAGTTGAAAGAATTTTCAAAGCAAATCGTTTCGAAAGGCCTGAAGTAACCGCGGCCTGACCGATCATAAATCCCGTGAAGGTTAGCATTCCAACGTCTTGCATGTACTTGTTGGCTGTGACGTCTCCATTTTCAACCATAAGGATTGGCAGCATTACAAGAGGAATAAAGCCAGTTGGTGCTATTGGCACTGTATCCGTCATCCAATAAATAGCTATTACATTACATAGAGTTTAAATTAGTGATTACAGTCAGAGTTTTTTCAATTATTTCTCTTAGTTTCACCCAAAAAATACCTGTGAGGAGCATGACGTAGACGCATCGATAAACAAGAAGACTGGATGTATACCACAGAAACGCTAGAGCACAAGGTGTTACAAATACTACAAGGAATGGCAAGTTCTTCATTACGAGTGGAAGTCTAAAGGGTTCTTTCTGCGGAGCCTGTACTGTTACTGTGCTCTCCTCTCCGGAAGCATGAACCCGAACCCCCATGATGCTTCAATTTGCAAGGTTTTGCTTTAGTTTGAAACACAATTTTACAGCACTGCTTCAGACGCCAAGATCATTGAAACGAATAGAATAATTTCGATTTCGAAATGCGCACAACTTGTTCATGGTCACCTACTTAGTTTCTAGGATACATGTTCCGTTTTACACAAGCGATTTCTAAAGCCACAAAATTATACTCAGAAATTCGTTTAAACAGATAAAAAGAAACGTCTTTTGAATACAAGGGGTTTCCTTCAATAATCAAAAATTATGACATCCTACCAACGACTTAGATATACTATAATAGGCCTTCTGCACAAAAAATTATGATACATGAATGCTCATTGTAAAAATAATATTAGAGTAGAGTAAAAGAATAGTAGTTGCAAGGTATTATTTCTTAAAAATTCGTACAGTGATACATATTTTACTATGATTGATAGACTTATCATTATAATTTTAAAGCGTACAAAACCGGTGTTATTACCTTGCTACAAACCACACCGGAACCGAAGGTGAGACTCGACGGTGCATTTAATAATCTTTAAAATTTAAACTCAGGGCAACCACAATCTGACTCCGCATTCGCACCCTTCTTACCACTACTACCACCACCACCACCAGCCCCCTTAGGAGTGATTCCAACTTCTTTTCCTAGATAGGCCATTTCCTCTACAAAAACATTAAGAACCTTTAGTACTGAACTTCGTAAAATCCAAGGGATTTATCTAAAATCTAGCCATCTTATCGAACTAACCCGCATTTCGCTTATCTTTCTCGACCTTCATAGCAGCCTCTTTGGCCGGACGCTCTTCTTCCGCTATTTCCCTCAGCTTTGTTTCCTTTGTGGTCAACCACTTGTTCCGGGAATAGCCGTAGAAGATTCCAAGCGTAAGCAAAGACCATCTTGAAACCTTTAACATTAAACTTCAATTACCATCCCTCCGGTTGCAACTCCCTTGGGGAGTTATCGTATCTAAAACGCGCTTAACATACGTTCAGATAAGCCTATAAATAAGGTCAATTAACATGTATACAGCTCGAACTCGAAGTCTCGCACCTTAACAAGAGATGACGGCGCTTTTGGTGGTGCTTGTGTACTCATACTGCTTGCAGCAAGGATACAATACAATACCTGTATACAATTATATTTTTAATTAATTCTTTAACTAACTTATGACCTTGCCAAAGCAATCCTCTATATCTGACTGACCTTCTGTCGTCCGTCCTTATCAAGATCGCGGCGCGGTCTTATCGTCTAGATCAACTGCAATTTACAACAACTTACTTGTACAACTCTCCCTCTATCCAAGACAAGCAAACAAACATATTATATTAGATCACACGATTTCAGATTTCAAAACAATTACAAAATTACAATTACAATTACAAAACTACAATTACAATTACTTACGACTTACGTACGCACTCACGCAACGTCGCACAAGCAGCTAGGCAGAACGCAGCAAGAGCAAGGAATAGGAATATAGCTAACAAACAGACGGATTCAGTCAGTCGAGCAGAGCTAGTTTTAATAGAAAAAAACCTTTTCAAAAGATAAGGTAAAAGATAAGGTAAAAAACAAGATAACCCTTTCCAACCTGTTCGTTCTCCCGCACTTGTTCTCCTTTTGTAATGCAAATGAAGCAGGAGGAGAGGAATCCCAGGTGAAATACTTCGATTTCTAGCCGCTCATTCCTGAAATCCAACAACTCGAGTTTTCCTTCTCAAAAAAATGCCTAAAAAGATGAAGAAGCTCACCAGCCAGCTCAACTTCTTCTAAGTATAAATCTGACATTCGTTCGAGGTGGAAACGTCGCGTCAGTCAGCACAGCAGCGGATTTAGTTTATTTATTTATTTTTGATAAGCAGAGCCACACCCACCGGCACACCCCCACATTATAAAGCATCGTTGGACATTGGACTACAAAGGTTAAAAGGTTAAAAGGGGGTGTAACTTTTTCTAATTAAATTGTGCTGTGATTTGTGTGGTTTTTGGCTTTGGGGGGGGGGGGTTGGTTCAATGCAAGTTGTTCTGATTTCGTAATTTAGGCTTACATTTGCATGATAATCCCTTTATATAAATTTATTTTATAATTTATCGACGTATTTAATTTGATTGAATGAACGGATTTTGTTTTGGGACTTTAGAAGAAGCTTAGAGACGGTTTTTTGTGACTCGGTTAAAAATGACCCACCAACCCCCAATCCACGGAAAGCTCGGGAGTGGCATGAGGCTTGACCCAAGGGTCAACTTTGTTCTGCGAGATAATGAGAAGCTCGTTGGATGTCCTTATGAGAAGAGCCATTTCGTTTTGTTAGAGAGTTTTATGATTATTTTGACTTTTTAAGAGGGTCTGCGAAAGCTGTTTATTTGATATTTTATGTCAATTTAGGGAGAACAAGTTGACTCTTCATTTGACCCGGTGTCGACACAACTATTTGAAGGTGAATCCCAAGAAGCGACCTGTGACTATTGAAATCTGCACTCACAATTACAACCATCATGTCCCCATCGAGGAACTTGAGGAACATGAACTCAACTGCCCGGATGTCTTGAGAGAGAGAAAGGAAAAGGAAGAGAGGCGATTGGGTATTTAATTTCATGTATAACCTTAATTTTGAAGTAACAGGGCTAATTCTGATCTGAAATATTATCCCTTAGACTTGGAGAAACTTGGAATTTTGAAACCATCATCAGATGGAGAGGAGGATGAGGCTGCAGCTATTAAGCGCAGTGACTTTGAGGAAGAGCAGCGTTTGGCTGATGCTGCAGTTGCTTCAGCCATGGCGGAAATAAAACAGACGACCAAGAGGAAGGATTGGGATTGGGAGAGAGGAGCCCCGGCTTTGAATCCGAGTACTCAAAATGAGCGATTTGTTGGTGGATATGATCCGAGGAAGACTGTTAACATGAAGAAGCATGATTTAATTCTGTGAGTTTATGGAATTTAATTAGCCTTTGCTTGCGTAGCGTTTCAAGCATGAGATGAATTATAAATGGTGTTTCAATGATGAAGTATGATGGGGTTTTTTTTCAGAAATCCACAAGGACTTACTAGGGGCGAGCGTAGAGAGTTTCGGAAACAAGCTGAAGACGGGTTTAAGGATGCTGACATTCCTCCCATACAACCGAGATTTGTTGGGCAGACTCGCGATACTCGGGTTCCTGTTGGATATCCCGGCTGGGAATTGAATGAGGGAAATCGCAGGACTCGTTTCCTTCATCGGGATCCTTAATCATCTCAATGAAATCACTGACGCACTCATTTCATTCATCAGGACCCTTATACTTTACAACTTCCGTGGTCTTATTCTTGGATTGATTTAATACTAATATTAATATTCAAAACTGGTAGAGGACTTCAATTTTTTTTGTAGCTTCATTTTACTTCTATATAGTAAACTGATGAATTAGGTACCAGTGAGCCAGCCAATGAACTTGTTAAAATACTGTTTGAAAAATAATAAAAATAGAATTCCTATGTTAATGTTTTTATTTAAACCATAGAATGGCACGGTCAGTTTAGGGGAAGGGTTTCAGTGTTCACTCACAGTGTAGTGTTGAGTATTCGTATACCTTGCTTTTCCTATATAGTAAATTGGAGATTTTTAGAAGGGGAATAACTAAAGATTACTGACAGACAATAGAAGGGTTCATGAAACCCATCCACATAAGAAGGCTGGGCTTCAGAAACCTCACGGATTAAAATAGGGCCCAGGTAGACAATGGGCTTGAAATCAAGCGTTATTTAGATTTTGGTTAGTTACAAGCATTTTGTGTGAAAGAGAAAATTTTGTTCAACATAATCTGCGTATTCAATGCAGACTAAACATTTAAAAGAACAACTATAAGTCTCTTAATTATTCGAATTTAAACGTTCAAATTATGGAACTGGTGTTTCTTCTCGTCTTCGTTTTATTTTCCATGGGAAACGCTGATATTGATATAACTGAATCCACTGAGCTTAAAACACCCCCACCCGACGTTTATCAAATAGATAAAGCAACTGGACTAAAATATATTTGGTTTGAGGACGGAAATGGTACCGATGATAAGGCATTTGTTGAAGGAGGACCACCGCATCATACTAAAGTTACAGACAGGGATATCCAGTTTTATCTCTTTACCAAGTAAGCTTCACTAATTGTAAAGCATGTCGAAATCATTGGTCATTTTGATTGGAATAATAACCAACGCATTTCTTCATCCCATAACTTTTTAGAAATAATCCTAGCTCTCCGCAAGAATTGAAGCCTTATTGTGATCACTGTCTTCACAATTCCTACTTTATCCCTTGGGCCCCCGTAAAGATTATCTGTCATGGATTCACCAGGGATTACCTCAGCGATTTAAATATCTACGTGAAAAATGGTAGCATAAAACGCTTCATTATCTCCAAGTTATTACTTGCGTATTACTCGTTGTCAGTGCAATTTTTATTTTTCATTTATAGCCTACTTTTCATTACCGGAGGCTGTCAATGTTATTTCAGTAAATTGGAAATACCTTGCATTATTTCCGTGGTATGACACTGCAACCAAAAATGCTCCTGTGGTTGGATATCATACGGCGTTACTTGTGGATTATTTGGTCGCACAAGGGGTGACCTCGTATTCTAACGTTCATTTCATCGGACACTCTTTGGGTGCTCATGTTGGAGGATTTGCTGGAAGTAGAACGTTACAGAAAATTGGACGAATTACTGGTAAAAATTCCCCTCGGGATTGCCTTTAATTTATTTTGAATCTTCATAATATAAAAAAATATATGATGTTTTCAACAGCATTGGATCCAGCTCTGGTACTTTATGAAAAGGTAGGAGACGACAGCAGAATTGACAATTCAGATGCTGAATTTGTGGGTAAGATAACTAATAAAGTGAAGGCAAGATCCTGGCTAATATATAGAGTTCAGAGTTCAGCTTCAGCAAGATCAGCATAAACGAGCTTGCCCAGTTTAAAAATCTTTTAAATGTTAGACGTTATCCATACGGCTGGAGGGCTTATATCTTTTGCTATACCAAGAGGAACGGTTGACTTCTATCCTAATGGAGGTACGCCAAACCAGCCTGGATGTACTGATCCAGCAGGTAAGAGGATGATGTCATGTCATTAAGCATTTCGAAATTCAATGTAACTTATTGAAGTCGTTACTATTCAAGGTTCTTGCAGTCACGCTAGATCCTATTTCTACATGGCTGAAAGTATCATGCATCCAACATCCTTTAGAGCCTATAGTTGCAGCAGTTGGAGAGATTACTTAGACTCACGTTGTTTCTACAATCATGTCCAGTTTATGGGGGATGGAGTGGCTTTATCGTAATGCACTTCTGCTTTAGAGAAATTAAGGCAAATAACTTTTTTTTTAAACTTTATTGAAATTATTACAGAGCTAGAGGAAATTTTTTCTTAGCAACGAGAGCAACCCCCCTTTTTGGAATCAGCTAAGCGGAAGCATAATGTCGCTTGAATTGATGGATGTCTTTTTACAGTTTGATTATTACAGTTATCAAAGCTTACGATTACACATCTTTAATAATGTTCAGATGCTAAACACATCAGTTTTTAATAGAATGTCTCAATAAAGGTTTATTAAAATAAATGACAACTTTTTGTTTAATTTATTGGACACGCCATAGTCACCTTTTCAAGTGCTGTGGTAAGTAAGCAAAATAAAAGGCATATTGCCTTCACACTTCACAGGTGGTTTGGAAAGTCCAAACCGTGCTGATTATCATAAAATTAATCGGTGTATCTTGTTTTATCAACTAATGTCAAAATACTCGAGTTATTGATGCAAAACAAGGCCAGCCTTTAGTTTTGTTTGCTGGAAAATGGTATAATGAATCTGCAGTCAACAATTAAAGGCTAGCATGCATTTATTTATATGCACCATGAATTCTTATCCTATATCCTTAACATGACTCCTTCACAAGTTGACTCAATCCTAACCTAAAATAAATTAAACACTTGAAAAAGTGAGTAGCTTGTCAATTAATGGCTGGCTATAAAGGACATACTTAATGCCAAATTAATGATTTCTGGCGTCACCCACAATCTGATGTAACAAACCAATCAAAAAACCATTCTTTTGACAGATTAAAAGAAGGACTGGCAGTTAGCAGAAACGGAGGAAGTAGTTAATTGATTGCAGGATAGAATTAAACATTTTAAATTTGAATTCCTTCAAGATTCAAAATGTCAACTTTTTTCATAATTTCTTTCGCCTTGTTTATTGCAAGTTCTTCTGCAAGGCCCTCGTCAAATTTTTGGGAGTTTGAGGTCCAAACGGACCAGGAATCTGGACGCAAGTTTTTCTGGAC
This sequence comes from Hydroisotoma schaefferi, assembly GCA_034682405.1. Taxonomy (NCBI): domain Eukaryota; kingdom Metazoa; phylum Arthropoda; class Collembola; order Entomobryomorpha; family Isotomidae; genus Hydroisotoma; species Hydroisotoma schaefferi. The sequence goes on along the minus strand of JAQFZX010000323.1, from coordinate 27,927 downwards.
TCATAGTGACAACGGTAGCCATGTTAAGGCCTTTATGGAAGGTGGACCCAAGCCTGTTATCCAGGCTACTGAGGATGATGTCCAGTTCTTTCTTTACACTAAGTATGTAAATGTAAAGCATACGCAATTTATATACGATGGACCTTGTAGGGTTATACTGGCTACTGTACTTCTGATAAAGGAGTTTATGACCGTATTTCTTAACAAAATAGAAACAATGCAGAAAATGGTCACGAACTAAAGCCAGGATGTGACTCTTGCCTTTCATCCTCAAATTTTGTGTCCTCAGCCCCTGTTAAAATCATCTCTCACGGCTTTATGAGTGACTATCTTAGCGATATCAATGTTCTGTTGAGAAAAGGTAACTTGCAGCTTATCCAGAACTATTTGGACTTAGCGTCCCGTTTTCTACAGATTTAAAGTAGCTTATCTTAATGTGTATTCAAACAGCTTATCTGCGTTTGGGCTCGGATGTCAACATAATAATCATCAACTGGGAGAAACTTGCAGCCGCCCCGTGGTACGACACTGCTGCAGATAATACAAAGCCTGTAGGTCAATACGCTGCCCAACTTGTCAACTATCTTGTCACAAAGGGAGTCACGTCATTTGGAAAGGTTCATTTTAGTGGACATTCCCTAGGTTCTCATGTCGGAGGTTATTGTGGAAGTTCCACTTCTTCAAAAATCAGCAGAATCACGGGTAAAAACAGCAACGTTTATGGAATATATTTCCAATAAAGAACGTTTTAATGAAGATCCTACATATTTAAAGCGTTGGATCCTGCCTTGCCGTTATTGGAGAGAGGGGGGACGCGGATAGGATTGACCCTACTGATGCTGAGTTTGTGGGTATGCATTTGATGAAGTTTGTGTTTGGGATTGCACCGAGTTCTTAATGAAAATGTTGCATTATTGCAGACGTAATTCACACTAGTGGAGGTTCCCTAGCATTTGCAGCCCCACGAGGACATGTAGATTACTACCCGAATGGAGGTGAAGCCTATCAACCGGGTTGTGGAGTAGACTTAATCGGTAAATCCCATTTGCCTGTAACTCCTCAAATCTGTAGCCCTTTTTCTGAATCTTCTATGTCTATAAAAATCCATACAAATCCACCTTCCAGCGACATGCAGTCACGGCCGAGCTTATGAATTTATGGCGGAGTCAATCTACCATCAGAACGGTTTCCCATCCTATAAATGTGACAGTTGGGAACAGTATTCGACGGGAAAATGCTCGCTTGTTGAGAGAGCTTATATGGGAGAACCTTCCTCAAGAACGTTAGGATGCACCTTACTCAATATATTTAAAGCATCTTCATTACTGCGAATTTTAATTTAATCTATTCCTGCTACAGAGTCCGAGGAAACTTCTACCTTAGGACAAATCAAAATCCTCCCTACGGACAGGAATAACTTAACTTTTACTTTGGACAAATGGACATCCAGTTTCCAGTTTCAAAATTTTTATTCAACAAATATAACATGAAATTAGCATCTAAAAAAGACTCATGAAAATATTGGAAATAAATTTTAAATAGGTGTTTTGCATGCATCAATTTTACAACAGTCAAATAATTTTTAAATTGACATGATTACTATCAGCAGAAAAAGTAAACTAACTGTTGAGTGTCTGTTTTTCTACTTTACTGCAAGCCAGTAAAAACAACCTGCCAATGCAAATACGATAATTCTTAAAATACAAATATCTTTTAGCTGGCAACAGTAGTCACTGTGATTTCTTTAATAGTTTCACAAAATGCGCATCATGCATAGGCATAAATCACTGAAATTGAAAGAATTGAATTTATTGTTCATTCAGCAGATCAAACAAATATTTTCATATTGGAACCTCTATCCTACCCTGCATCAAACAAAATATAGCTTTCAAAGTAGAAGCATATTGTGTAATTTCCTAAAAAAACTGTATTTCTTTTTAACAAATATACATATATGCTTCCTTATTTACGCTAAGTTATACTTGGTCGGTTTACTTTACTTTTGAAAAGTAAACAGTATCATGATAATTTGATATGAAACCCCGAAACTGAAACACTTTCCGTGTATTATTATTATTTAGTCTGGCTCTCCTTCGGTTCGTGTAAAAGATAAGACCCGACGGTTAAGTAAGCAAAAAGCAAACCTGTAAATCTATTACTTTCCCTACATACGGGACTTTTATCAGTTCAAGTAAGACCTCATATTTATTGGGATACCGGAATTTGTAAATACTGTACCGTGGGTAATTAATAATTAATTATAGCTCATACAGCAGACCCGTAAATCTCTCAATGCAGCGTAAATTATCACAAATTTTGACTTTATCACAAACAGAATCATAATTCCTTTTATTGCCAACTTTTATCTGAGTTCCGTCAGACATCCTTGCACACGTAACTCTTTTCCCGATTTTTATAATGCTTTAATATTTTATTACAATAACCTGAAGCATACTTTATTTACCTTATCAAAACCCCCATTCATATTTCTTATCTCTTGTTCTCAATTTTAATTTGAATATTATTTTAAATAAACATGGAAAAATTACAATTCACATATATAACCTGCTTTTTGGTTAAAATCAGCACAGGTAGTTAAACCTTTGTAATCTAATATGCTCAAGGAAAATATTCAACTAATTTAACTACATTTCTCCACATATAAAACATTACAATGCTTCATTATAATGATTGTTATCAATAGCCCTAAAATTTGGACTCATTCTTGTTTGATTTTGTCATCAATGCAAATACAAACACTTGAGAATAGGTAACGACCACTTTGCTCGATTCCTACATCTCCAATCCAACCAACAATCTCTATCTTTCTGTCCACATCCGACGAGACGATAGGTGTAATATTTTACTCAATCCTTGACTTCTCTATCTCTAACTTTAGTTTGACTAATACTAAAGTTTATTCAAATAAAGGATTCAAAGGAGGAAAGACAAATAATGGGAAAAGGATGCTAAATAAAGAAAAATGTAAAAAAAATAAAAATCTGCTGCTCTCGGAAATGATTGGTTTGATTGTAAATTTATTTATTTATTCTAATCGGTCACAGAGGTTGAAGAACTCGCCTTCTTCAGTTGTTTAATTTGGTCAATCTACCCAGGAAGGGTGCTTTCAGTTAAAATTACAAATCTTATGCATATCAGGACGGAAAGCCATATTTTCAGCCGTAAATTGTAAAAAGAGCTACAGATTGTATTATTATTATTATTACGGAGTATTATTATCTTAGGTGGTCCTGTCCGTTGTCAAACACTTCCAATCCAATATTCAATACTTAATAATAATTACGATTGCAGTTAGTAGGTAAAGTACAATATAGTAATAGTTGTTGTCTGATGATAGGTACGGTTGGATTTCTATTTTAGTCAGGTTTTTAGGTATAACCTATGGAAGAACATTCATGAGACTCGGCTCAGCCCGTGTGAGATCAGAAAGGGAACAAATAATGAAAAAATGTCCCTCTTATCTCATCATGAAAGGTCTTATCGTGAAGCAGGGTTGAATTTGGGTTAGGATTGTGTACCCAAGGCTTATCAGCTTTTGCTTCATGGACATAAATCTCCTTCAAAAATCCTGAAGTATTACAATTCCAACTCATTTCATTCAACCCGTTCATCCTTGTCGAAGCTTTGGCTTGGCCAAGTCCCTGTTTTCACTACTTTGTTTCCCCTAAGGGACTCGTATACTTGTAGTAGGCAACTACATGAATTTACAGTTCTTTAGAATTTGTAAAAAAACAATTAGAAGGAGCTTCATTAAAATCCTCCTCCCCTGTTAACAAATGGTTTGCTGCAAAGACGAATTTTACGACATTTTCAGTGAGTTGGAAAGGAAGATCTTTCGCACATTCAAAATTGCACATTCTTGTAATCTTATCTTAGCGAAAACAGATCTTGGACAGTAGCATCCGTCTGTGCCAGATCTATCTCTTCCAGCTCACAGAGAATCGTCAATTCACTTCACCTACAAACAAGAATCCAAACTTTACAAGGAGCATACGACTATCGAGGAGAAAATACGCTGCGTCTTGGAAAATACGCTGCGTCTTGGAAAGACGCTGCTGCAGCGTTTTTTCAGCAGGATCCAGACTCTTTTAAGCGTTTCTGGAATTCACAACTTTGCCATCTAAGTGGAATGGGTTGAGTGGAGAAGTAGTGTCTTTTCACTTTATTTTTTTTCAAAAAAGTGAGATTCAACTTCTCCAACTTATTCCGACCACTTTACTCGTCTTAGGATGTCATCAAATAAGTTCACAAAGGCTGCAAAACAACACCCACTTCCCTTTGCAGACCCCACCCAGACGCAACCACACAATCATCCATCCGTTGATTAGACATTGACTTGAAGTTACCAATTTCATACACTATTAAATATCATTTAACCTTCAAGGTGCAAATAAAGGTGCGACGTTGTACAAAATGAAGCAGATGGTGGGTAAACATTTATAATTATCACATAAAACCAATTTTTAAAGAAAGAAAATAAAGTTGAGAAACAAAGAAAACTGGATTTTGTATTTTTTTTATTACCTGTACGAAATCTGCATATGCCAATCATTCACAGCATACACCTCATCATTGAATCGCATTAGTCAATTTAACAAATTCCAATTTGATGCAATCTTCTATCTCTAATCTCGTTATATTCTTGTAGGACTTGGAGATGTTGTTCGATTGATTTATATTTTTATATTATTACTCCCAAATTTGACAATGGTTCTGCCAATTGCCAGTTTTGTATGGGTGAACAAAGTTCTCATGTATGCATGTGTGTTTGACCGTAAATAGCTATAGTAAGAGATTATATAATATAATTTATTAAACGACAAAAAAGTATGAAAACAATGAACTTAATAGATTATACTTTTTAATTAATGAACAACAATATGATAGCATGAGACTTCTTTAACATTGCTCCATGTATTTTAACTAAACTTATTAATGAGGTACACGATTATTATAAATACTAAAACTCTATCTGAAGAAAGGCTAGCTAAAGCTCTATTTGAACACAATAATTCATCAAACTAAAGGAAAAACTATATTCAGTCAGAATTGAAAATGCATGAAAAAGCATAATAAAAAATGCTGAACAAACTAAAAAAACTACGACTAAAAATTAAAAAAAAGCAGCTTTGGACGTCCAATAGACCTAGCAAAAATCCTATAATCTTCCATTATTTAATTCTTTTATTTGTACTAAAAATATGTCGTTGACGTACCTAAAAACAAAATAAATACAATTAAGAAAAAGGGTTGAACTAATAAAGTAACTCCTCGTGGAGGTACTTTAAGTTTAGAACCGTCAGTTGTAGCCCGATTAACTAATCCAACGCTCAACCCTGAGCATCCATGTTCTTACTGGATCGTTTAGCCTCTTCGGAGTAGAGATAACATTCCTCTAGAAATATGGCGTTGAGCCGGATGCGTCCGATAAATATGACTGTAAATTTAAAAAATCTTTACAAAAAATCCACTGCAATGCAATCTGTTAAAATTAGACGTTTGAGCAGTCCAAAAAGTACATGCTCTCTTACTTAAGACTGTTCCACGAAGAATAAGCGCGATACCTCCCCTTAGGTTGGAATGAGTGAAAGCACTCCCCCGTGTTAAAGTCCCTTGCTGAACTACCCCCTGGACAATGGACAAGCACACACCTTTGACCCCGGAAATGCCAACCCTTTCCTGGAGCACAGGTCACATCAATTTCCTCCGAACTGTAACTATAGTCCTCATCATCCTCCTCATCCCCGTCCACTTCTTCCGAAGTCTCCTCGATCTCGGTCTCATTAGCCAAGCTGGGTTTGGGCTGTTGGGTGTTTTTTCCCCTAATAACCGGAGGCTTTATAGGGTCACCAGCCTTGCCAGCTCTAATTCGACGAATCTCAGCGTCCAAAAACGCAGGGTCGTTATAAAGTTGCGTAGCTTGCGGGGCCGACTTGGCTAGGCAAAAGAGGGTTATGAAAACAGCAAAGACGCAAGTCTTAAAAGGGCGAAGCATTTTTCAGGTTAGTTTGTTTAGTTTTGCTTCTAAAATACTGAATACTAAATATTTGATTGACTATGGACAATATTTAAGAGTTAGGTACTTAGGAGGAGAGTTACAGTGGTTTTTAGTGGTATTGATTAAAATTGACAGTTTAAATCTGTAGGTTTTGATTTCGCTGTAGCTGTAAGTTAGTTTCTTCTCAAGTTCTTAACAAAGAATGAGCAATGCGTGGGAGGAAACATGCATGTCATATAGACGTTCAGAACCTGGCTATTTTTTTCAAAATGTTTTCAGCAATGATCCAATTCAATTTTATGATCTCAATCCGACACCATCATTCTTCGTAGTTAACATTCACATGGAAGTTTCTAGTAGAAATAAATGAATACGAAATCTCGTAACAAGTTACATAATCCCGTTTGATGAGTATGTTAACTTCATGTCAATAAAACTGCTCAACTGCTGCGATGCAAACCTTCGGTTGTAATAACTCCATCAGGAGAGGTTTAAATTAAAATGACCTCTTATTACAATCAAAACAAGGGCTTTTAATCCCACTTGTCAAAGCAAGAGAGGATGTCATTAATCATTCCCATCTTTTAACTTGATCAACATTTAGAACTTGTTTTGAACTACCATGTTCTACTATCACTGTCCTCGTCTACTTTGCAGTGTATTTGCAGATTTCAAGCTAAACAGCAAACAATATATCTCGGTATTTTTTACAATATAATAGTTTCTAGAAAGTGAGTTGACCGTGGGCGAATTCATGATGGTCGATGGCAATGGACAACTTGGAAACTTTGACCACTTACTTTATTTTTTGCAACTGTCACTTGTCGCAATCATCACGTAGTATTTTCTTCAGCAATGCATAAGTATAGTGGAGACTTTTTGATGTTGACAACCTCGATTACAAGCTTTAAGCCTTTCCGTAGCAAAACTAAACATTTTCTCTACCCTGTTCCTGCAACATTAATAGCTCCCCAAGTTTAAAATAGCAATGATGGATCTCAATTAAAAAATAATCACTTCTTCTGTAAATAATGTTGTTTACTTTCTTTTCCGTACATCATCTCAACTCTTTCATGCAGCTTCATCCAAAAAAAACATTGAAAATACTATTTTTAAGCATAAATGTCTGATTCCTTGGACTCGGTCATCATTAATTATCAACATCGTCGTCTCTTCTACGACTTGATTCACCGCTGCCTTTTTTGTTACCTTTTTTAACCCCAGTCATCAGCTCTTCCATTACCTCCTTTAGTTTTTGTGTGTATTCCTCCATGGGATTGTTAGACTTGGAATCAAAGTTACCTCTAGACTTTTCACACTGTGCCACCTGAAGTCCGATCAATAGGACCTATGTTTTAAATACACTCTTTAGAATGATATTATGATCATGATCAATCAATAAGGTTTGCTTGCAACGAGGTTCATTCTTCATCTATCTGCGGACGTTTAGAGTAATGTATAATGTTTAAGAACAATAGCATGGTTCTTTGCTTATCAATTGGTTTACTCGACTCTATCTTAATGTATTAGAGTCCCTAATCGCGTAAGAAGACTTACCAGAAATGTTAGACCAAGTAAAACTGAATTTATGGAGAGATATGTCCCCTTATTTGTCCAGACAGCACCCATTATTTTGTGGCGTTAGGATACTTTTCCGGGCTTTTGAAATCGGTGATTAACTATTAAAAGTGGTATTCAAGCTTACAAATTTTAATCAAAGCCCCAATCCTTTTCAGCTCGAACAGAAATTAGTCCTTTTGGATTATTATTTTTACTTTTACTAGCATCCACTGAAGAAGAGATTGAAGGCTGAAAATTTAAGTATGCATTGTTCAACAAAGATTTTAGTCGTTGAATTTCTAGTCATGATTGTTGTATTAGTTATGGCTCATTTACGGTTTGGCTATTAATGGAGAGCTGTTACAAATAGAGTTATGATATTTCCTGCATTTAACCTTTAAATACCGATGTTATGAACATTAGGTATTTTTGACTCCTGCGACATGCCACTACGTGGGCAAATGGGGCTGGTTTACGAACTTTAGCTGTAGCCCTAAATGGAGTGCCCAGGGCCCAGACCCCAAACGCAAAATTCTGCTAGTTCAGCAAATAAGTTTCCGAACCTCTTAGCTCTTCCAACAATCAACCAACTTTGACAGTATGCCAAACAAGGTCAAAGCTCATCATCAAGGAGGACCAAAATTTGCCCAAAAACGGCTAAATTAGTTGCTTTTTTGGAAAACAAATAGATGCTAGAATTTGCTTTTTTGAAGAATAGTTCCTAAAAAGTTGCTTTTAAATTCGTTAATGTCTGTGATAAAATTAATCATTCTTAATGTTTTCCATTTTTAAGGGTCAACCTTAACGTACAGCTAAATATGGCTTATGGATGGGGTTATTAATAGTAGTTAAGGTGGGGTCACTTCGAAATAAGGGTCCCATATTTGAGGGACCCTCCTCTGTTCGAGGACACACTGTAGCATATTAATTATATTTTCTTAAGCTTAATGTAATTATTATACATTTGGGCGAAGAATACAACGATCGACAAGTATGATATTGGCGTGCAAGGATTCGCAGTAATCAAATCAATCCCGTTTCGAAAGTAATATCCATCAAAATTTTATTTTCAACTTTAAATAAAGTAAATTCATTGCTTTAAAAGAAATAAAAAATAGAAAAGCTTTACATAGCTCCTTCATACTCTACACGATAATCTCAGCTATCTATACAAATACTTTGTACTAATCCATTGATTTGCAAGAAACATGCGGCCACTGCATACATTAAATCAAAATTATACTCCTCAAGTCTCAGATGCTGCAAAAATAGCTTGAATCCCATCGTTAGTATACGCGTCCATTAGATAATGCAATTTAGTAATAAGATCACTGGCTTCCTTGTTTCTCGGTTCGTTAAGTGAGCCACGCCACGCTTCAAAAGCTGATACGTACATTGTTAGCGTTTTATAAACGTTAGAGAAATGAGCCAAATGCCTCTCCAGGTTCCCGACATCTTTCTGGGGTACATACATAGCTTCCCCAACGTTCAGCACCGGCTCAGAATGGTTAGGCTCGACTGAAGTGGTAATCAGAGGCTCGGGTGAAATGTAATGTTGAGGCTCGTCATTTTCTGATTCTGTACCACTTACTCTGTAGACATATCTGATAAATTCATCTGCATCTATTATCATCTTCTGTGGGGAGATGTATCGAGGCTTCATATACTGCCCGTTTGGCGCAGACAATCCCAAAGTAAATGCCGAATCTTTTCTGCCGGGATCAGCTTTCTTGTCAGGTTTATCGATCTTCACTATTGATTCACAGATTGCACCCATATTGTCTTGCTTATCCTTGACCCGTTTTTCCTCTTCCGTAATGCCATGTAGCTCGTAAGTGACGCTTGGGGCTGGATCTCTTCTAACCTTGGGTTTGTCCTGAGCTTGCTTTGAATTCTGTAAGGAGAAAAATTAATGTAATTAATGAACTACTACTCTCTATCCTTTACACATGGTAAATTTCATTTCAGAACTGCATTGCGAAAGCGTTGTCTCCCCTACTTTCTCCTGTGCAATTTTTGAATTCTTTATTATTTTTGGTGACTACCGGTCTGAGACATCAAAACCGGAAATACGATACTAAGAAGTACATTAGAATAAACTACATAAATTGAAACTTACAATTCCATAAAAAAAGCGTGGATTCTTCTCCGCCCAATCCCGAACATTTCCAATCGAAACAGTCCCTGGCTCCTTGATTTCAACGAGGAGTCTATGCATCCATGGATCTGATCCTGGAACTCCATAAGCCTTTGGATCATCGCTTGCCTTCTTTAAGTACCTTGCTACCTTCTCTCTTCGGGCTTGTGTAAAGTACCTTCTTTGAAACGGGGTCTCCACTTTACTGAAAGTAGAATTATAATTTTTAATTCATAAATGATTTTTTTTACTGCATGCAGTGCCTTGAAATTAAACCATGCGATTTATTCATTGAGATTTATAACTTTAGTTCTTTAGTAGTTATTCATACAATTCTTCTGGAATGTCAGGAAGTCTGACGGTATCATCACGCAAAAGGAGCTCCCTCAGAGAGTCGCGTCTAGTTTGAGGCATTTTGAATGATGTACTGAAAAAATTATGAAGTTTCAAAGTTTAAAATACAATATTTCAATTCAAAATTATTCATTTGTTTAACTTTCATTTCCAGCATCCATCAACTTTAGAAATTCTATCGCCTGACTTACAAACTCTCCGAAAAACCGGCGTTTACTCTCTTAATATGAGTGACCTCTCCAAATAGGGTCGGAATAAAATTAGAAAAATAGAATTCACTCTCTTCTACAAAACAATTAAATTGCAACAGCTTTAAGCTTAATTCTAAAAACCTAATTTACTTTTCCAAGTTCAAGACCTTCAAGCAAAGGAGCTGCTACGGGTTCAAGGTCTACTCGCCGTCTATGAAATGTTTTGGTCAAGAACGCAAGAAGTGAAGCTTGGGAAGCGGTGGTAAGAACGCTGGTTTAGACATGAGCAGATATGAGAAAAATGGCGTTTTCAATGAATAAAGAAACGGTCAAAGCAGGTGCATTAACAATGCTATCGAAGATGTGACCGTGTCATCCTTTCTATGCATCCCTCTTACAAAGTCAGCATTAATAAGAACACCACAAAGTAACTACGGCCTACGTTCACCATCATGCATGTCAGAACCTGCATGTTTTGAGCATTGCCTTGCATAAAATATACCCCCGTTTGCCCTTGCCTAGTGTAAGTGTAAGTCATACAAACTGTTGATGTCAGCGGAAATCTAACCCTTCGCACGATGTAATTTTGACCCTGAACTATCCTAGTGACCAAAGCTTACGCAATTTATGTGTACTGATCCTATATAATTAAGTTTTTCAGCTTAAGCTTTTCTAACGACCCTTTGCTATTATCGAGTGAAGTAAAGATACGCTGTTGTCTACCTCATTGTGTTATCTTCGTGGAATCTCGAACTTCTCAGTATATCTATTTAAAAGCTTTGAAAACAGGTGGTTCGCAAGGATGATAAGACATAAATGTTAAGATCTTAGGATATTCAATAGAAGAACAGTATAGTTGTAGGCTTTGCGCTTATTTAAATTAGAAGTAGAATGCCGTTCTGTCTTGGGCTCTGAAGGTCATGAAAGGATAAATTTATCTTCTTATAAATCATCTTAAACATGAACTTTAGCTTAAAACAAAGTTGAAGTTTGAAGTGGCTGTACCTGCCATAGTTAAATTAAACCTTTTTCATTACTTAACGAAATTATTTAACTCAAGGGCATAGGGCATGCATGATATGAATTATTTATCTCGGCATTTCTTTTTTTTAAACCTTTCTCGGCATGTTAGGTAGGATGGATGATAGGATGATTGCATGGTAAAAGATAAGGATAATGATAATGAACAAAACTTTTAATTTTATGTCCATACGGCTTCTCGAATTTGGCTTTTATAATCGAACCCATTACACAACGATTAAGTACGAACCAACAATGCATAAATCTAAACGATTATACGGACTTATAACATCAATTGTTGCGATAAGCTTACACCTGTACATCAATCATGAATTAAATTGAGTCCAAATCAATCACTCAGCACCCCAACAATCTTATCCAATAAAATGACCTGTCAGGCTTATCATTGAAATTGTAAATTTATTGGCTAAAATCCAACGAAGTATGAACCAATATTTCTTTGGGAACTCTCGGCTATTCATACCCTTTAAAGATGCAGCTTATTAGCCCACTTCTAGCTCTACTTTTAGTGGTATTTTGCCATGCCCAAAACTTCAGCGCTATCCCAAGGTCATTGGGTGAAGTTGCGCTTCCATTAGCGGCCTTTGTTGAGGCCTACATGGACCAAGGGGATGAAAATTCAGTGACAGGGGATCGCTGGTCCCTTTATGTCTCAACATTTAATCCCATTAACGGTAACCCCGATCCAAAGTACTTGTTGAGGAATTTGGGTTCCCAATTGTACAACGTTTCCTCCTGGAGTCTTCTCAATATTGGAAGTACTTCAGTCTGGCCTAATAATCCTGATGAAATTCCATGTAAGTTTCTTAAACTTTTTGAAAATTTTCAGAAAGTCTTCCTGATTTGTAACATGCTTTATCAGATGAGGTTTTCAACACAAATGCTATTCTGTGGACTTATGGATTCCTTGTCCCTCCCAAGACCAGTGGAGGCTTGGAGCTTATCAACACTGCAGTTGTATGCTTATAATTTCTTGTACAAATTATTCCTTATCGAGCTTAGACAAATGGATGCGATTATATTTCTGTAGAATCCTCCAAAACGTATGGGTAATATCGCCAGTTTAGACATGTCAGATTGGTCTTATCATCGCGCTTTATGGAAGGATATGGATGGAGATGGTGATCTAGACGTTCTGACAGGTAAACTACCAAGAACTAAATACAATATAATAAAAAAATATTTCAAAACCGTAATAAATTTGAAACCCCAGTTTCTCAATAAAAGTTTAAACTTTTTAGCCCGATTTTTCAAGCCAATATTGGGAATAACGAAGATGCAGTTGCTCTGGCTAGAAAACCCCAACCTTCCCATCGACGTGCCCCCAGCACACGGGTGGACACAACATATCCTCAAAGAACAAGCCACGGACGTCCACTTCCGGAACTTCAAGCTAACAGCCCAAGGGCAAGAGTACGATTGCATCCTCTCCGCAGAGTTTTTCAGCGAACGACTCATGCTCTACTATTCCCTTACTGGAGACTGGAGGGACTGGGACCAAGTAGTGACCATCCCCCTTGACCTAACTTTGGGTCAAACTTTCGACGTTTACGTGGGAGACTTTAACCAAGATGGTCGAACAGACTTTATGGCATCAGCATATGATGGGGAGGAAGGGAGGGTCATTGTTTGGGAAACGCCGGATGACTTCCGAAATGGTACCTTTGTTCGACACGTTATTGCAGATGGGTTTATAGCTAATTTGATCATCGGAGGACAATCCATGACTCCCGGAACTCCTAAGCCGTTTTATCCTTCTAAGGCTTATGCCGATGAGCTTATCGACGGACGGTGAGATGGGGATTTGATATGGGATCTTTGCATATTACATTTTTAATTAAAAAATATATATTTAAGAGAATTATCATAAAAGTAACGAGTTTTTATATTAGACATCGGAAGCAGTTTATTCTTCTGAGTGGAGACGATGATGGCAAGCATTACATTCTGGAACCAAATTCAGAAGACCCTTCCGATTGGACTTATACCAAGCACCTTTTAGTTGACACTACCCGAACAACTGTGGGCAAGTTCGCTGTTGGGGACTTTGACGGGGACGGCTACACCGATATAATTGCTGCGGGATATACTGTGGGAAGGCTGTATGCTTTCACATACGCACCTTAAATTATTTAATGCAGTTGTTGTCATTCCTTTGGAGTAGGTAAATGATAAGGATTATTAAAGATTACTTAGATAAAGCAGCAAAGGAATGGCTTCCATTTAGTATTTATTGTTCTTGATATTCCAAAACTAAAGAAAAATAGGTCAGCAGTTTGGCACTTTATCTCGCACCATAATATAAATACATCCGGCCACGTAGGTGTAACGGTTACTGTTTTTCATTAATCATAATAATTATTACTTACTACACACTGCAAAACAACGGTTGAGTTAAACTCTAATTAGTCTGCCAAACCATCACAAATAAATCGCATATCATCATTGTCTGTGTCCGTTAACAATGGATCATTTGCAAGCAGAATAATTATAACTATACTTTCTATGCTTTACTATTAATGATGCGGATTAAATTGCATGTTTTCATGCTAAATTGATTTGCAGGGATCTGTTTCAGAGTTATGGAATAGAATCACCATAAATAAAAGTTATAAATATTAGACCTGAAACGATAAGTCGGCTTTTTCATATGAAAAGCATTCCTTGGACAATCAATATCCGTGTCCGCTAGCTCTAAGTTCTTTTTTTAATTGATCAGTTCAAAGTTAACGTAGAGTTCAAATAAATGTTCAAAATGCTCAAAACGACCAAGTCCAGTTGTAACTCGAACCTAAACCAAGTCTCCTTGCTTACTTTAATATTAATCCTGGTTGCAAGTGAGGCTGTAGGACAGGTCGTCCTGGGGTCTATGGAAAGTTGGGGTTTCAATGGAGTAAGTTCGGACGACGTTATGTTGATGAGTGATAAGAAAATGAAGATTCAAGGCTTGGAATACAACGGACAAGGTCCGGCTGCGTGGTTTATGCTTGGCAAGGCTGATGATGATTTTACCGAAGAGTTTACAAATCTTGATGGGGTTATCATACCCGATGAGAGTGGCAGGTAATCCTGATCAATCAGTTTCCATAAAACTTTTTGGGTCCGTAAAATTAAAGTAGTTGCAAATTATCGATAAAATGACCGAGGCTTTATATACTTTGAAATCGCTTTCATACAGATTAAGTTGGGAATTGGGATTGGCTAGAAATCATGGTTGTAAATTATATTTTATTTCTTGAAGCTGTGACCGATTAGGTCGCTACAGTGGAGACGACGTTGAACTGACCCTTCCAGGAGACATGAAGTTTACTGATTATGACTATCTCTCCATTTACTGTATTCGGTTCAGCCATAATTTTGGATACATTCCAATTAAAAAGGATATCACATTTCCTGCCGCTGCTCCTGCTACTACCAATGTATGTGCAAGCAAATCGCATGGAAATTGCTCCATATTTTTATTCCATATTAAGTTTTATACTTAGGAACTTTGCTTAATTCGTCATTTTAGGGGACAACAGTTCAAGAAGAGGAAGATGATCTTCCGGGAGAATGTGAGAGCTTATCAAATTTTATTATCCATATTCTTATGGTTATGCAATAGTGTTCTAATTTTGACCCAAACTAATCGTAGGTCCTCAAAACCCCGAGACCCGAGGGGGAGGTGGAGAAGAAGATGAGGAAGAGGAGGAATAAACATTTATGCTTGTAACGTCACTGTAAAGTCATATTTCAAAGACATGAAATAAACTCCAACTTTGTGTGAAAAATCTCAAAGTATTTATCTGGAATTCCAGTAATTCGTCGAATAATAAGTGCATGAGAAATAAAAAGGTCTTACTATTGTATGAATTTTCCGATATCAATTAATTTTAAAAGAAATATATTAGAACAATCAATTTCGTAGGAAATATGTTTAACTACAATCTACATATTTCAATACCCGTGGAACTATTTCAAATCAGTAAGAAACTAATGAACACTCATGAACACAATGTAATGCAACCCGTATCGAATTTAAGAATTTGAATCATCTCATCAATCCAATGTCTAGCTGAGCTGATGTGATTAGAGGAAGGTATTTAATTACATTTTTAAGGACGCGACGTCCAAGTAGGAACGGCGAGTTCGTTTCCGGCAATGATGCTCGTCACTTCCATCTAGCCCATATTTAAATAGTATTACTTATCTTTAAATGGTCACAAATCAAGCAATAAATTCGGTTATGTGCACTCACCCTTGCAATCTCTCTCTTCGTCACATCGATCCTCTTTGGACACACACTGATCTCCAGACTTGCATCTGAACTCGTTGGACTTACAAATAATGGCGTCGTCAACGACAAGGGACAAACTTTCTGATTTGGAACCGGCAGCGTTAGTGGCTACACAAGTGTACTTTCCTTCATCTGCTTTGGTCGCGTGGAGGATTTCATAAGCGGTCGAGTTTCCATCAGATGTTACCAACGTTCTTTCGGATCCTCTGCACAGTTAATATTTTAATAATATGAGATTACTTTAAAACACTTCCTTACTTTAAAGAATTAAAATCCCAGTAGTTTAACTTACTCAGTTGCTTTGAACCAGGAAACACTCGGGAAGGGGTATCCGTTAGCAATGCAATCAACCCTGATTTTTTCCCCACTCCTGACCTTAACAGGTGACTTGGGGCTCAGCATGATGGTCGGTACTGTGTGTGGTACGATCTATCATTTTGAAAAACGGCCAAACCATTAATGTATTCCGCTTTCTTGTTAGCTATCGTTACGCCAAGACAAGATAAAACGCTCTTACGGGAAGCAACGACAAGTTAATCTCAACTTGGGCCTTTCGACCCCCTGATCCTTGAGCAGTGCATACATAAACTCCAGCATCCTTTTCTCCTACCCGATAAATAACCAGGGATCCATTACCCTGCACTTGGGAAGACTTTGGTAAATCTCCTACTTTCTTGGTCCAAAGTATTTTTGCATTGGTATCACTAGCCGTACAGTCTAGGTAGACATTTCCACCTGGCAGGGACGTTTGGCTGGGTCTTGACACTGTTAAGCTCAGAAGTGGACTCGGAAGGTCTGCAACCCATTCAATAATGTTAATTTTACCAGCAAAACGGTACAGGGTAACATTTTAATGGGAGGAAGGTAAACTAAAAACGGGCATACTAATTTACAAGTCCGAACCTGTGGTTTTCTCCACGACGGTGATTTTTGCCCTTGCAGAGACAAGTCCAAGATGGTTCCCAGCAACACAATAATAGTATCCCTCGTCTTCCTTCCTGATCGACTTAAAAATCAAGGCTCCTCTTGACACTCGGACATGAACCGGAATGTAGTCATTCGCTCCACTTTTCCAGTAGAACTTAAGGGGCTCCAGTCCTGAAGCGTTGCATCGCAGTGTCAGAGTTTCACCAACTTGAGCCTGAACATCCTCAGGACTGACCATCACGGAAGGGAAGCCCTCTATACTCGGCTCGTCCTTTATCATTGTGTTGTATAAGTTGTCCTGCTTCGATTTCGGTGTATTTTTGAGCGATTTTTTCCCTGCTCCGCTAATGGTACCATTTCCTGGGAGAACCTTCGATTCATTCTGTGTTCCATTGGTGGGTTCGATAAGCACAGATGGATCGTCTCTTTGACCTCCGTTTTCCGTAGACCGGACTATAAGCGCCACGCGCGCTACTCCAGTGGAACTTCCGTCAGTTGCTGCCACAATGTACATTCCGGTGTCTGAAAGTTGAGCACTTCCAATTTTGAAAACGTTTCCAGCCCGAAGGACACGGGGCTCTCCTTCTTTTCTCCACTCTGCATTCACCTGCAAGCGTCAACCAATGGTGTCAATTTATGCAGGAAACGCTTATCAGCTAATAAAGCTTATACATAATTGTTAAATAGTTCAAATACCAAATTCATTCCAAAATGTTGTACATTCACAGACATCTCAACCGGATCCCCTTCGTCAACGCAAATAAATGCCTCCTGAACCAGCAAACTTATGAGTCGCGGTTGTGGAGGTAGCAAAATAACTCCTGTCACTTCAATAACTGAAAATAATTAGACAAAACTTACAATTAATATTCCCCTGAAAACATTATAACTAACTGCCCAAACCCCGAAAAATATACCGATAGCGGAGTATACAACCGCCCAAGTGAGCCCACTTATGTCCACAACCTCACACTTCACACGCGGAAAGTTTTGTGTCAGCGTGTAAGTCTGGGTAAGCGAGGTAGCGGTTTGCGCAGTGGGATTATCGCCTTCCTTGCTAAGCCGCATCTTCAAGGCCATTTTACTGTTCGTGGTGTAGGAACAAGTAAAGTCCACGCTTGTACCCACAAAGTCCTTGATATAGAACGGGTCCAAGGTTATGGTTATAACCGCTATTCAAGAATTTAAGGGACACATTAGAGAAATAACCACCTCTCATTATAACATAACTATCTTCAAGCTAACGATAAGCTATAAACAATCATCGAAAAGTAGCTTACCTTTGTCTTGGCATTTATCCCCAGCATATCCTGGCATACAATCGCACACAACTTGACCCATGGAAGAATGGCAACCACGGGCAGTTCTCCCGCATGGGCACCGTTTGCAAGCTCCGAAAACACTAACGCCCAAATCAGCCGTGTCCCGGAAGTATCCTGCGGAACAGCTCTGCAGAAACAAAATCGTTTCAGTATGATTGAACCTTCTCCAACTAAGATAGATGCACGGATAAGACATAATAATATGTAAAATAAATAAAGTAACCTCGCAGGAGAGTCCTTGATAACCAGTGGGACAGCGAGCCTGCTCAATAACCAACACAAGACCGTACGTGGTCTTCATGTCCGTGACAGTACCCATTTGGATTCCAGATATAGACGTTGTCGCCGTATTTGTTGTAAACGTTCCTCGGATAAGAATTAGTTGGATATCCGCAAGAACTTCGAGAATATCAAATCTACTGGCCAGCCTAGAAGTCCCCGATTTGAAACTTGTCCAGTGCCCCGTCTCGTCCAATACCACAACGGATGTCTGTTCATGCAATGTTTTAGTTAAAAATAGCACAGAAAATTGTCGGATTTCATTCAGAATTCACATCACTACTAATATTTTCTGAATGCTAACAGTCAAATAGATTTCATAGAGCAATTCACAGATTTAGAAATGAGAATTTTCGTACTAATAATGGGAAGGTTGGCTATAACATTATTGCTTACATCAGAAGCTCCTGTGGACAACGTTCCAAATGAGCTCCAAATTATTGTAGCACCGTTTCCACCAACAATGATTACATCACTATCAGACCCAAGAGGTGTCCCACTTCCGGAAAACATCCGGGTAAATTGCAAAGTCGCACCGTAAGAAGTTAGCTAAAGCAGTGGAATTTGTTTATTTATTATGTTAATACCGAAAGCATCATTAGTGTTGAAATTATTAATAACATCACCCACCCTGTTTCCTTTGAAGCAAGCTGGTAAAGACCAAAACAACCTTGCGGAAACCGACTTGGAAAGTCTGGCCTCACTTCCGTTCCAACTATACCCACTTGTGCCGACGGCATAGACAACTGTGTTTCCTCTGAAAATGAAGGAATTTTAGGTTTTTCAAAAATACTAATCTCTGTAGCAAGCGTTTAAAACCTGAGCAGCTAAATGCTACTGGATTTATGTCATGTTGCAATAATTTCTAATAAACAAAAGCTCACTCATTAGTCAACTCTACTGAGCAGTCCGAAGCGGAGCTAGCCTTGATATAGGTCCTGTAGAAAACGGCCGCAGTGCAGTACGAAGAAACGCCAGAGCCCCAGCACTGAAGGCAACCCTCAGATCGGCTAGAAGTTAGGGCAAAATAACCCGGTTTGCAAGAGTCACATTTGTACCCTTCAACGTTAGACTGAAATAAATAAAAATAGTAGAAATGCAGTCCTATTTTCAATATTATGATGGAAAGTATGCATTAATAAAGTAAGAACTAACTTTGCAATGACAAGCTGAGCCATATTGGGTAACAGTGCCGCTAGGATCACAGATACAGGGATCCCGAATACGGATATCTATCGGGGGAGGTATGTTGCCACACTTTTCACAATTACAGGTAAGCTCACAATTCGGACACGTTTGGCTTGGACATGGTTGGCAAGGGTTCGGACAATTGTTACAAGGAGGAGTCGAAGGACAAGGCGATGGACAGATTCCAGGACATTGTGGACAAGGAGGAACTTCGGGACAACCAGGGCAAACCGAAGGACAAGCGGGACATGGTGGGATTACTGGCAGAGGTGGGCAGGGGGACGGACAGGGTTGTGGCTGTGGACAAACCGGCGGACAGTTCACCGGTGGACAGACAACAGGAGGGCATGCTGGAGGAGGGGCACAAGGAGGACTTGGAGGACAAGGGCCCTGAATCGGAGGGCATGCTGGGCACTGCACTGGCGGACAGGGCTGATTTGGTGGACACACCGGATTGATAGGTGGACATATGGGGCATTGCTGCTGGGGCGGCTGAATGACCGCGTTGCAGTTATTTTGTGGACAGGGCTGCGGCTGACCTACTATGGGGGGACAGTTACCACCAGGTTGAGAACAAGGCTGCGGTTGAACTACGGTAGGGGGACAGTTACCACCAGGTTGAGAACAAGGCTGCGGCTGACCTACTATGGGGGGACAGTTACCACCAGGTTGAGAACAACCAATTCCACAATTGTTGTTCGGTTGGCAAGAGGTTTGCGGAGGGACAAGGGTATTACAGAGAATGGGTCCAGGACCAGGTTGCTGTACAACGCATGGGGCTGCAGTCGTTCGAAACTGAGGAGGCTGAATCTGAGGGGGCTGAATCTGCGGAGGAGGCCAATATGGCTGTTGAGGTGGACTGATTGGCTGGGTTTGACAAGAGGCTGCAGTACAACCGTTCGAAGGATTCGGGTAGGTCACAGGACAGGAGGCTGCAGTACAACCGTTCGAAGGATTTGGGTAGGTCACAGGACAACCAGAAGGGGCCGGTTGAACTGGTGGGACATTGACCACTTGGGAGACACTGGCCGGTTGGCAAATGTTACCCACCGGGCACATGGATTGTTGACTGCTCGTACTGTTGTATTGTATGCAGTTGTAGGGGTACTGATTATAGCGGACGGCTCCGGGAGAACACTGGCTACAGTCTGCTCCAGTGTATTCGGGTGAACATTCACATTTTATTTGACCGCTTTGGTCCACTCGGCATGAGGTTCCGAAGCTAAATAAGAAATACAACTTTCGTACAACCACTTACTTTCATGTGCATTCGTTTGATTCGTACTAGACAAGTCTGAAGCAAGTTTTCTGCTGAATTCTTTTGGAAATGTATGCATTAATATTCACGAAGAAAGTTCAAATTAAAAATTGACGGAAAGTTGAGCATTAAATTCTGGGCATAAGTGTAATTTTGCATAAAGAATTTTCTACTGTATGCATGTGCATTGATATTAGTCAATCAGACAAGACCAAATTGGCATTAAATTATATACCAAACCAAGAGGTTATACTCGTTAGAGGCAATCGTATCGTATGCTGTATCCAACGACTTCAAATATTGACAGCATAAAATGCAACTTGGATTCTATTTTGTGGATTGTACTATTTCTAAAGTTAGGTTGAGCCTTGACTATTCTCAGTCCTTGAGTGTTTATTTGATTGGAAGGAATGAGTGATTATGTGATTAAATGATACGATTTACCTTCGTGGTCCAGTACCAGGACAAGGGCAATCCACACATTGATTACCAATGAGAACTCTTCCCTGAGAACATGATGTACTAATTGGTTCACATGTACCGCAAAGAAACGGACTGTTGGATATTTTTCGGGTGAAACCAGGGTCACAATTCTATAAGATTAAGATACATATTTTTCTTAGCTTCCAGCTTCTTTTAACAAGGATATGTAGTTTTGATACAAAAAAATAACCAAGAAATGTCAAATATTTGAATCAACCTTAGAGATGAATGCGTTGAATAAAAATTTAATTAAGTGGGCTAATTAAGCGTACAGGAGTTTGTATGTGCTACGCGTGTAAATGTAGCGTGTAACTGAATGACGTGGCTAACGTACCCCGCAGTTAAGTCCAGTTGTAGTGGCAATAGGCCTTATTTGTCCATTTGGTTGATTATACCATCCATTCTGGGCCGCTGAATCAACGGATGCGAAGAGCGTCAAGGCCTTAGATTAAGAATTAAAGTTTTAAAAGGATGCTCATAAAGGTGACCCAACATTTGGATCAAAGTGAATCATTTTAAGATGTCATGTTTATATGTTGTTGTCCCTGAAATAAACTATTGAAATTCATTGAATTGAATTGACTCGGGAAATAAAATAAAACCCACAGCCCTCCCTACATAATATGCCCTACAAATATAAATAATTCATGAAATATCATGAATGACAAATCGGCTTAAAACAATAAGGCCTCAGAGGCGAACTCGTCTGACTCAACGTTATACCGTGTTTGTTTGCTATTGACTTTCATTCACATCTCTTTTTTTTCATTTATACGGTAAATTAAACATGCCCTTTGTAAAGTTACCGTATTTCCGGAAATTACTACCCCAGAGGAGTTAATCTTCAGAGGAAAAATTAAAAAAATATTTAACATGAGAAAGATTGGGCGAATTCGAATTTTTAACATGGAAAGGATAGGGAAATTTTTTCTAGGGGGAATTATTTCCGGAAATACGGTACATTGACAGTTCCAAGGAAATATACCAGATTTCCTTCACATAACCCAGAGTTTATTAATTGACCTAGTCAACTGAAATATATAAAAGTAGCAGTGAACAAGGGGATATAAATCAAACCAGGAAGTACGGTTCTTTCTAATAAAAAGCAACCTGAAGCAATTTTACCGTAATCGAAATGTAGAGCTTGACAAAAAAATTTAGCCAACTCATATTTGTAATCCTCCAAGTCTTCTTGGAGCAATATTTAAGTCTTTTATATCAGGAAGATGTTTTCTTCGAAGATGCTGAACAATTTATCAAACAGGGTGCTGGAAACTATTTCATGACACCGTTAAGTTGCCGACTTTGCAAAAACTGAGCCGAGGTAAATGCTAGACGTGGCAATAAAAGGAAAGCAACATATCAAACCCGATTCCTGTCTGTGGTGAACAAATACATGGACCAAATATGAGTTAAGTAGACGCTATGTTCGGATAAGGAATACAAATAAAGGTGTCAATTATTATCAGACGGCTAGACTAGTTATCATCACACCGACGGGCTTATCTTCTTGCGGTCAGAAATCGCCATGAATCAGGAACGCCAATGAATTCATTCCTGCTTAATACTGGACAATACATTTTTCTCATTTTTCGTATTCAAATTCAACATTTAATGCTAAGCCGCTTTGTTTACATATTTCTGAACCATTAAGTACTCTTGTAAGTTTGTAAATAATGCGGCTTGTTAATGCTTTAACTTTACTTAATGAAACAATAGAAGTAAAATGTTTTGAAAGTATCACTAAATAGCCTTACACTTAACACTATTAGCCGTATCTTAATAATTAAGTTTATAAATAATTGAGTTTATATCCGACAGTTTTCCCGACAGTTTAGATCTATTTCGATCCGACAGTTTTTAGCCAGCCCCAGTTTGGCATAATCGCTTTTTATGGATTCAATAGTAATTAGTCATTGATTGAAATTTCATGTTCTTAGCTTATCTTACAAACAAAGCTTATACTAATACAAATGTAACACAACCTGTTTGCGAATACCAGCTTTTGTCACTTATCTTTAGTTTTATTTGCGCTTGCATTTATATCTATTTCATTCAGGAATCTATATATTGGGTACACCGTTTTCTGTCTACAAATATAAATAAAGATAATAACCAAAGTGTATAGTTCCTTCATTTCCGTGCTATTACCTGTCAGATCCAATAAGCGACTTTGAAGCTTTTACATGAGACACGGTTTAAGAATGTATGAAAGTTAAAGTAAGTTTAAATTATTATTGGAACGGTTGGCAATGTAGGAGTAAACTTACTAAAAGATAAAGTAAACGAATGTCCGATTAGAGAATGAAATGAACGGATGTTAGAATTCATATCTGCTAATGGATGGAATACAAACTACAAAATTATTAATACAAACTACTTTGACAACGGCTTCATTCATAATTTTTTTTTGCTTATGATCGCATTCATTAAATACATTGTCACTTTCAAATGATCGGACAACAAACTCCAACTTCCAACAACGAAACAAATCCAGACATCAGTGCCAAGTCATCTTTGTCAAATTTTTCATCGATTAAAAAATGCATGTCCTTGTCATGTGGAGCGTCTCATGTGGTGGAAAAAAGCAAGGACTTAACTAAATGATAAAAACTTTTAGTACTCATCGTATTTTTATCTTGATTTTGTTAGAATATGATGTTATTATAATTGAATTCCCATTTGTATTTGTTAGGGCTTTCAACAACCTGCTTTTTCAATACCCAAAGATAAATATGAACATAAGCTATTACAGGATAAGAGATCTGGTTCATGATTTATACAATCAATTATTCACTGAAGATAAGTAATTTGCTACGAGAGAATGGTTGAAGATTTAATACATTTTATTTTATTTCATTTATTTTAACGATAATGACTAAATATATGTTACTGATTCCTCGCTGAAGTAATTGTATATTAAAAATCCTAAACCCTCGAAAAAAAGTACAAGAAAATTATTTATTTTATGTCATTTCTCCGGTTTAAACATGAGGATAAAACAACTGCATGATAAAATATCCTACGACTATATTGCTACTTTTTGAGCCTATAGATTACCTCAGGAGGAATAACTGCTCCATCCAAATACCTCACAATCCTCCCAGGGTTTCCGGCCACGACAACATTATCAGGAATATCCCTGTTGACCACACTCCCGGCACCGACGACCACATTGTTCCCGATAGTAACCCCCGGACAAATAATAGCCATCCCACCGATCCTGCAGTTATTACCAATTTGAACGGGAGAAGCCAAATCATAGTATTTAGGTCCTGCCTCCCTGTACTGAGGGTCCAAGGTGTGCCTGGCGGTATAAATCTGGACCCCAGGAGCCAGCATAACGTTATCCCCAATTTCAATAAGGGCCGAGTCCAGTATCACGCAGTTGAAGTTGGCATAAAAGCTTTCTCCCACTTTAAAATTGTAGCCGCAGTCCAGTTGAAACGGGGGTTCTATGTAGATCTTGTCGAAGTTCTTGCACCCGGGATGCAAAAGCTTTTTAAGGATTTCGGTCCTTTTGGCCCCCTCGTCCACCTCACATTTATTGAACTCTCTGCAGAGTTTGTGACATTTAGCTCGTTCCAATGCCAAGAAAGCATCAGTCCCCAAATACGGCAATCCTCCGTGCATTCGATCTCTCTCTGATAAGTCTGCATAGTCACTGTGGTTTGGGTACTTTGGCGTCCCCACACGTGCTGACGTGGAGGGAGTAGTCATTCTTCTACCAAATTCAGTTATGAAACGCTTGATTTAGGAAACTAAACTGGATTTATTGGTAGCAAACTGACCTTTTGCTATACCTTTTCTATCCTCTCCCTCTCCAGTATAAGCTTGAGGCCTAAGTGATGACTTGACTGCTTTGTTTAGTAGAGTAATTTTTTCTCAACCTCCTACAACTGCGATATTCCTGAGAACAATCTGCAACTAAAATTATCCGGTGGTACTACAGGTATTAGGAGATTTTTTGCAGGTCTAGGATATATATCCTCTCCATTCTGCAGGGCTACGATTTGAGAGAAGGATTAATATCGTTAAATTTTCCAAGATTGCAACTGCATACATATCATTAGCAACAGTTTTACATGCTTCTGTTGCTTATCAAATTCATATCAATGATTTAGTGATAACTGATGCACTGCAAAGGACAATTCAACCGCAAATTTTGACACACTTTATCAAATTTCAACATAATAATGACATTAATAACTGGTACAGAATCCTCATTATTGTATTAAAATATTAAATAATGTATGGTCAAACAAGTTGAAACCAAAAGTAAAATAAAATTCTTCGGTCAATATAGGTACAATGCATTGGTTCCGTTAAAGCTTGAAATATCACAATAATTTTTATGATTTAAAATATCTTCATCATTTCTTAAGCCTTTCGAGTACTTCAGGAGGAACAACTACCCCATCCAAATATCTCACAATCCTCGCTGGGTTTCCGGCCACGACAACATTATCAGGAATATCCCTGTTGACCACAGTCCCCGCACCGACGACCACATTGTCCCCGATGGTAACACCCGGACAAATAATAGCCATCCCACCGATCCAGCAATTATTACCAATTTTAATCGGAGCAGCCAACTCAAAGTATTTAGGCCCCATCTCCCTGTACTGGGGATCTATCGGATGTGTCGCGGAGTAAATCTGGACCCCAGGAGCTAGTAAAGCGTTGTCTCCAATTTCAATAAGGGCTGAATCCAGGATAATGCAGTTAAAGTTGGCCTGAAAGTTTTCTCCCACCTTGAAATTGTAGCCGTAGTCGAGTTGAAACGGGGGTTCAATCCAGAACTTATCAACGTTTTTACACCCGGGATGCATAAGCTTCGTAAGGATCTCGGTCTTTTTAGCCCCCTCGTCCACCTCACATTTATTTAACTCTCTGCACAGTTTATGACATATGTTACGCTCCAAGGTCAAAGCAGGGTCTGCCGGCAAGTATGGCCACGCTCCGAGCATCCGGTCTTTCTCCGATAAATGAGCGTACAAACTGGAATCAGGGTATTTTGGCGTCCCGACTCGAGCTGACGGGGTGGGCATTCTTCTATCTCCAGAACTAAAAAATCAACAGTAAATTAATCCCAAGAGATTTTTATTTTGTGATGCACCAGGATTATGAATTTATAAATACCTTGAAAATGTTAATTCTAAAATTACAACTACGGAAATGTCAGCGTCAGAATATATTTTATGAGTTAAGCAGCATAATCACCTTTTAAACCTTTCGAGAACGTCAGGAGGAACAACTGCTCCATCCAAATACCTCACGATCTTCGCAGGGTTCCCAGCCACAACCACATTATCAGGAACATCCCTGTTGACCACACTCCCGGCCCCGACGACCACATTGTTCCCGATGGTAACACCCGGACAAATAATAGCCTCTCCACCGATCCAGCAGTTATTGCCAATTTTAATTGGAGCAGCCAACTCGAAATATCCAGGTCCTGGCTCCCTGTAATGGGGGTCCAGCGGATGTGTCGCAGTATAAATCTGGACCCCAGGAGCCAGCATAACGTTGTCCCCCATTTCTACCAGGGCACAATCCAGGATCACGCAGTTGAAGTTGGCATAAAAGTTTTCTCCAACCTTTAAATTGTAGCCGTAGTCGATTTGAAACGGGGGTTCTATGTACATCTTATCAAAGTTTTTACACCCGGGATGCAATAGCTTCTTCAGAATCTCCGTCTTTTTACCCCCCTCGTCCCCCTCACATTTATTGTACTCTCTACAGAGTCCATGACCTTTGTTACGATCCAAGGTCAAAACCGGGTCGGTCGGCACGTATGGCCACCCTTCGAGCATCCGGTCCTTCTCCGATAAATGGGCGTACAAACTGGGATCCGGGGATTTTGGCGTCCCCACTCGAGCTGACGGGGAGGGCAGCATTTTATCACTAGAAGAGATACAAAATAAAAACAGCAAATTAATTCCAAGAGATAATTATTATTTTTTTTGTATTAAATATGCTTAGAATTTTAATCCTAAAATAACAAATGTTACGAGTTTTATTGGATTATTTTTGTTACCCTTATTCCCGAGAAAGATAGAGATTGTTTGACAGGAATATTTCCTAAAGATCCCGACTGATCTCCAAAATTACCCGGTTTGAGGTGGATGATGATAATGATGATCTCTCCAGCAGTGTTCCAGAGCGTATGCATGCAAAAAGGGTAGGATAAAGGATTCCAATGTATTATAGTTCGATACGAACTTCGTCTGCAGAGCAGGGTAATTCCTTCATATATTTTTGCATTACTGCCTGCATTCCCAATCCCAATATCGAAATCCATGTTATTGTCTCTACTATTAAAACGTAATAACGTTTGTCATTTGTCTGGATTGTATCAAATTTTGGGTGCTATCTGCTATCTGCTCCTAGAGTTTTCATCCTATTTCTATTTTGATGGCAGATTCCAGCTTCTCATGAACCAAACTGGGCATCGCAAATTCGAAGTTAAAAAAACGCAACTCTTTGCAACTCCTTGCAATTTTTTTTGAAAAGAAAAAAATTGATCACACGATGGTTTTGGTTTAAACAAAATTTAAATTCGAAAATATTTTGAAACATTTGAAAAATATTAACATCTATTGCTACAATTTTTTACTTTTATGGTGGAGTGTATCGTAATTTCCTAATACATTTGGGTTTCGGTTAGATGATCCATGGCACAGGTAAATAACCCCGCTGAGGATAGGATTGGATGGAAGTATGTAGACATGGTAGGAAGGGAGAGGTAGGATTGGAGGTATGTAGACATGGTAGGAAGGAAGGGGTAGGATTGGAAGTATGTAGACATGGCAGCAGGGAACTCCCTTGGGGTATTTAGGGGTCGGGGTATTTGGACTATTTGGACTATTTCCGGGGTCGAAAAAAGGCC
>JAQFZX010000322.1:0-68266 GCA_034682405.1 Hydroisotoma schaefferi | reverse complement strand
CAATATTTGGGCTTCGAGTCGTAATACATTTCGGCATTTTCTTAAACATGAACGAAACATGATTTTGAAACAAAACTATAAAAAAAACCTTCAAATATAAAACATTTATAAAAAAAACCTCCAGAAACGATTGACTCAATCCAATTGACGTAAGCGGAAACTCTCGTATACACGCCGGCTTGATTTAATCTAGCACAACCACGCCCAAAGCTGACCAGCCCGTGAACGACGCTTCGTCCTAACTCATCCCTGTAAATGTTAATACTCAGAAAAATCAAGATTTTAAGACAAGGACACACTGATTGTCTTACGAGCAGAGGAACGGGCCACCACTATCCCCCTGGCAGGCATCTTTACCCCCTATGATAGTTTATGGTAAAAAATCTTAACTTTATCCCACTTAACCTAAAAGGTCAGGACATTTCCAAGGTTTTAAGCTCATACCTTCCATCACACCAGCACATATTTGATATGCATCTTTGGTGAATGTTTCTTTACAGTGGGTAATGGGAAGGTCGACCTGTTGGAGTTTATCAGCTAAGAAACGAATAAATCGTCTAAACATTCATAAAATCATGCATTTACAGAATAACTGCAATATTTTTTGGACGTACGCCCAGTTCCATCTTCAGATGTGTCCCCCCATCCAATTACAGTGCAAACTTGATTCATCACTGGATCTTCGCTTATATCTGTAGCCAAACAGGCAGTGGTTACATACTTGCTTAAATGAAATGCCTTGACTACTTTCAGGAGCCTTTGAAATCAGAAAAAACTATTTAGCTTCTTGAAAATCTAAAACTTGGTCGTGTACGCAAAACTTTGAGAAATGCATATCTTACGCAATATCATTAAAAAATATTGTTGAATCATATTTATCATGAACATGTATTTCCTCCACCTCTCTAGTTTGCTCGTATGGAGAGTAAGAATTCCGACGGTTCATTCCCACTTGAATTTCGAAAGCGGACTTTTCATAGCCATGAAAACTATTTTTAAAGTTAGGGTTATTAAGGTTCTAAATCCACAGGCCAACTTACATAAAGTACATGCGGTTAGCGAAATATAATAACGCATTTCCGGTTTTTATTCCCTGGAGAATTATGGTTTCGAATGAAAAATTGAAAAAAGAATAAGCTAGAGTAATATAGGGCGAATCTTTATTTTTAACGTGGAAGGGTATAGGGAATTATTGGAATTAAAACCGGAAATACGGTACACTACCAGTGGGCTGCAGTTATGACCCATTCTTTGTTTAAAATTGAGCATCCACAGTGAAAAGTTCCCGATTTATAAATTCCACATAAGAATGTCCAAGCCCCATTCTCACTGTCCTGACCCCCTACGATTTTTGCTGTAAGGCCGTATGCATTCACACCTTTAATTTAATAAATCATAGGAAATGTTGGAACTTGGAGCAGCTAAAATACATTAGGGTGATAAATAAGTTTTTATGAATTATTGTTTAATACTTCTGCGGCTGATTTGGCGATGCGGGTATTTGTATTTGGAAATTGGCCACCCGCACTCTGGATCGGGACAGGTTACCTGCAATTTTTCCGTCAATTTAAGCTCTCTGAAAGGCATTTCGGGGTTTAACCCGGCATAGATAGGGAAGTTAATTAGACCCTTGTTCTGGTCACCTTATAAGCCTTTTTACTACTACAAGTAGAGGAGCTGGAGAACGTTGCTTCGGATTCAGCAAAATCGACAAAATCAAAGCTAGCTAATACTTTTACATTTTTTGTCTCTATTGTCGACGTCTCTGGATCTCTAGAACATGGATGACAACTTTTATAAACGCATGAATTAAATATAACCAACTGGCCGTCATTGCCGATTAAAACATTAGCATTTACTCGTTATCGTTCCCAACGATTTCTTCACAAGCCTTTTTTGCATACTTGGCAAGCCATAGATGCTCTATTTTCTCGTATCCTTTGCAGACCGTAAACCTAATATTCAATATTTAAAATTGTCATGCTATTATTATATTTATGCCATTTTTATCCTTTCATTTTAACATAGGGACATCTGATTAGACGTTTAATGACCATTCTTTTCCCATTCGTTTTTGTAGAATCCCTTCCGACAAGTATCCTCGCTCCTATATGATTCATTTTACTTATTAACAGTGAACTTCAACTCACAAACTAATGCACAAAATGAACTCACCTTTTCATCCTCACTAATCAACCGGAAGCACTCTAATTCATCGGAATTGTCAAGGCAGTCTTTGTATCCTTGAATTAATTCGAAACGCAATTGAACTCTAAGGTTTTTGAAGACAATCAGAGATTGCAATTCTACTCTATACTCTTACCGTCGCATTGCTGTGATAATTTTATACACACGTTACGGTCTTTCGTAAGTTTTGAGCAACTTATTTCACCTTCACCACACCCTAGAATATAATATTAAAAGGTGTTAAAGTTGGAAACCTCTACGTTTTGAAAATTTAATTACTTCAATGAATTAATGAGAATGACTAACCATACTTGCAGTCCGCTTCATCTTCACCATTTGGACAGTCTTCATAACCGTCGCAAACCTTTGTAGACCCTATTCTATCCATGCATGTACAGCCTCTTTCATCGCTTATGTCTGAACAGTGAACAACGCCATCACACCTTAAAGCGCTTTTGATGCATGAGCCATCTGCACATTGGAATCCACATTCTAAAAATGCATATGGGTTATTATACATTTTTAAAAAATCCTTTAAGAGGAACATCAGCGCGATAAACCGTATGTAACTTCATGGTTATGGTAACCTGGGAGTATAATATGATAATGTCCTACAAGATTTAAATCATAAAGAGCCTTTTACCTGGAGCTTTTCGGGTATTGTGTCCATGATAAAAGTGACCGTCATTAGCACTGGACGGGGATGGTATTACCGCAGAAATTAAACCTCCAAGATGCCTTTTCTGACGCCCACCAGCAGAACGGTTGTAATGCCTGGCATTCACTGTACAAAACCAGCTAGTAATTAGTAGAACGAGTAGTATAGCACTCTGATATACGTAAAACTTCATTCTGGGCTATCGTAAAGGAAAGTTTGTTGAAGGATCATTTGTAGAACCGAAGAAAGGCCTTCTGAAGCGTTTAAGGAACCTCACACCCACGATAATCAGCCTATATTTTGTGCTTATTAGGGTTTCATCGAAGTCTGAGTTATTAAGTGGATAGGATTTGTTTTTGGAAATGTAAGGCAAGTAATAAAGTTTGATCATCTCTGCTCTTCCTATTTGAGAATCTTGTTCACTCATAGTTAAAAGAAATTCCATTATGCAAATATTGACAAAGGGGACTAAGTAGAATTGCAGTAATCCAAACTTTTTGCTGATTAACTCATATAATTGACATACTAACTTAGTTTAAATTTTAAGTTCATTTTTATTACTGGAGACATATGAAAGCATGTAATTTGTACATGTTATTATTAAGCTTTGTTAATGAACATTCTTGAACTAGCAGTGTTCGAGTTGGGTTATACTTCAGTTGTTTTTTATTATCGATAATTGAGTGCAGAGATTTAGTTTGAGATGCATTCTTTAGAACTTTTGTGACATCATAAAATACTGTCGAGCTTGAGGAGTGTTGAAATGGAATTAAACTTCAGTGTGACGGCTGACTTAAGTATACATAAATCGCAGCAGTAACCTGACCTGTAGAGCATGCTTTCCATAAATAATATGCGTAAAATTAAAAAAATTGGCTTGGAAAGCACCTTTATTAAGTGCAATATGGGTTTTATCTGCAAAATACTATTGACAATTTGCTAACTAGTATAAGCTTCCAGAATAAGAATGTAGTTAAAGCGAAACAAAGGGTTACAGTTCAAA
This sequence comes from Hydroisotoma schaefferi, assembly GCA_034682405.1. Taxonomy (NCBI): domain Eukaryota; kingdom Metazoa; phylum Arthropoda; class Collembola; order Entomobryomorpha; family Isotomidae; genus Hydroisotoma; species Hydroisotoma schaefferi. Next base: position 64,418 of record JAQFZX010000322.1, on the reverse strand, counting down.
TAACAACATTAACATTGGAAAGGCATTAAAACTTAGAATTTGCAGTCGTGCAAATTATCCCTCGAATATTGAGCATTAGTCACAAAGTTTATGCATGCAATGTTTATAATTTTATTTCCATTCAAGATGACAGTCAATACATAGATTGCTCACTCGATCGAATAGAGTGAACGGACTTTTGTACATCTGATGATCTCTTGTTAAATTCAATAGAACATCTTTACAATCTAAAGTCGCTGGAGTGGGATATTGATATTGGTAGACATGAAAGTATATAATACAAAAGGGGTTGAACTACTTTCAACTAAAATGTTGATATTGAAAGGGATAAAATAAAATCTCGATTACTGGAGTTAACATTGATTGGTCTAGTATTATATTACAGAAGTTTAAGGCCTTCGTTGGTGATTTGGAAATCTGTCAATGGATCCAATACAAATTGTAAATACACTATTATAAATGTAACGCTATATGAGTAAGATTTTCTGATTAACATGCATCCATACATTTCAATTAAAATAAATTCTCTCCTCTTCAGTTAGCCTCACACTTGTAAATACACTAAAATAATATTAAACCGACGAGTATATCTTAAAACGATAAGCGGTAGCTATACAAGCTACTGATTAGTTTTCAATTAGTGATTAGAAATGTATCACGATTAAGCATAGGATCATCATACTTTGTATAATTTATTAGGAAAACTGCATTTGACCCATTAAAAATTTAACATATCTGGCACTTGTTTTACAGTACAGCACATTGTTTTACTCTTCAGCACGGCGACTCTCTCTCAACAAGACGTCATCTGAAAGCATAAGCCGTTCAAAGGTTAAGTTTTTAGTATCTAAATCGCTTAGCAACCCCACATTTTCTTAAGTCATTCCTACCACAATTAAATGACCATTCTTCTTTGTAATTCCCATGGCATCCGTGTCACTTTTCTTGACTTCAATTACACCCTGCTTCTTGCCACCATTTAGCTGATGCTGAATCCTATAAACGGTAAAGTTAAGTTGGAGTTTAGGAAGTTTTGCACAGAAATTCCTCAATATGTCATTATTGAAGAAAAGTAAGACTCACTCTCCTGGAGGAACAATAGTAAGCAAAGATTTATTCTGGGCTGCTGCATCGATGATTTTAGTCACAGCTTCAATAACATGTGGGCAGTTTACGATCAAATCGCCCTAAAATTATTTAATGATAGGAAACCATTTATGAAGTAATCTTCCGAATCAAAATGGTTATCTAGGATTGTATGCATGTGAAGAATAAACTAGGTTTGAAAAGTATGTACTTTGAGCTGCTTCTGCTCTGGAGGAGTCCTGAGTAGAAGGAGTCCGTCTCCCATACTAGTGATGGTCGCCCCTTTCAAATCGTTAAGGAGTATTTTGTGCTTCAATTTCATATCTTTAGCATCATGAAGATACAATGCTTGATGGGAAACCGTTAAAATCCTCTCACGCGGCTTGTATCCATGCCTGTCATACTTTGTCACGGATGTGCAGTACTGTATAGACAATTTAATTGAAAAACTTCAGAATGTTACCTTTCCTAATTTTAACTTTAGAAACTGAAAATCATGATTAGAATTAATGTTTCAGTTAGAAATTTACAATAAGCTTCTCTCCAGTGTTTTTGATGTTTGTTTCAATTATTCCGATACGAGACTTGATATCGATTGGGCGATAATCAACAAAATAGTTCTTGACGCTTCCCTCGTAGGTGCACTTTTTACCTGGAAAATTAATTTTAAAAACCTAAATTAAAATATATACGTAGGTATTAAAAAAGTCATAGTGAAACAAAACTACCTTTGAAAAGCTCATGAGCCAGAAATTTCATTTCCAATTGCCTCTTTCTTTCCACACTGAGTCCTCGAACATACTTTCGAACCACGAGTCGACGGTGAATTTTGCACAGAATAAGCGATGCCTGAAAATGTAGAAAACTCATGTATTAATTTTTTTTGAAGTGGTTGAACCAGTTAATTATTAATTAAAAGGGAGGCATGATTAGTGACCTGAGCAGCAGCCGGCGGAGCCTCAGGCCAGAGACGGTCGTGCCGAAGGATTACATTGGGTAGATTTTGGCACAGTCTTAAAAGGAATCGGTAACGAACAAACTGAAGGAATTTCTGATTAGCCTCGCTTGGGTCTTTGTTTCGGTGTATGAAACCTTTAATGAATCTATATTGAACCCAAAACAATGCAAATTGCAATATTTATACCATTCATAAGTTATGAAGTTAAGTTTAAAACCCCTTGATAGTACTTTGTACAGCCAAACATATAGCTCTCAGTGTTTTGACGACGCGTGAATTACACTTCCACTATTTCGTTTTACTTGGTAAAAATTAGTTAACAAACTCACTCTCGAACAACGGTCGCAGCCCATTTTCGTTTTTTGAACGCCCTTTGAGCCAGGAACTTCTTGACGTATTTCTGGACAAAAATGATTCGTTGTAGTTTGAGCAAATACTTCTTTCGTTCTCTGCGTCCCCTCCAAATGGCTTTGATTTTTGAAACCAGTTCAATCTTTCGGGCTTGGAACGCGTCTTCGATCGCAAACAAAGTTTGTGCATGACGAATGAAGATTTTCGTCCTGCAGAAGACGAAACATTGCTTTAATTTCTAGTATACCATTAATCATCGGGATTTCCATTCATGACAATTCATCATTTTATCGCATATAAAGGGCATTTTAAAAAATTGGACGTGCAACAAAGCATATCTAGATAAGAACTGACAATAACAAGATGTTAACCATTCACGTCGATTCATATTAGGAAATTTTAGAGAGAGACGTAAAAGGATGGAAAGAAGCCTCACCTCTTCTGCCTTAAATCAGACCTTCACATCACGCACAGCATGCGGTAAACACAAGCAAAAAGACAGATTTTTTTTTACATTTAGCATATAATTACAAAAATCGTGTAGGCAACCCTTTAAAGAAGATTAAGCCCATACAAAGCACATCTTAATCTTAGCCCAATCCTCATCCCCACCAGCATTTTTGCACTTAACATATATATTTTTTTTTTGGAAAAACGGATCTCAAAAGTATTAAAGCCTAAGCTCTTAAAGATCTTAAATATTAATATATTATTAATAAATATTTAAGTCTAGACAAACTTCCAAGGGCAGACGGAATTTTTGAAAAAATGAAGTATGAAAAAATGTCAAAACACGTACGTTCCCAACCGATAGTGATCCTCATTATAGCCCAAATGCTTCATAATAAGATCCACGCCTTTGTCTGCACTTCCATCAAAGTGTGGCCAAGTACCGGGACAAAGACTCTTGTACCTTTGGAGGAACGTTTCATACGGTCGTCTGTATGCAAAACCGGCTCGACGGACACGGAGGTTTTCCATTAGTCCCAGATACTTCACCTGATGTCCTACTATTTCTAGGTCAAAGACTCCTAAAATAATAGATATGTATTAGTAATCATGTCTGTGTCATTTAAACTTGCAAACTGTCATCTGTAATACATCTATTGTGGGCTTCACCTGCTTTTTTATAATCATTTGGCTTAATGCATCGGATATAAGATGGTTCTTTCGACATCAGGATTTCCATAAGCTGGTTTAAACTGCTTTTAAATTGGGTGGCTGCAGTTTCAGGACGTTTCTTTCTCATGAGTTCGCTCACAGGGAAGATGGTCTTTAAAAAATATTAAAAAAGTAACATAAGATTACCGTATTGTCTTGAACAATGGCCCTCCTCAAAAAGTGCCCCCCTTAATTAGTATTACCGTATATCCTCGAATAGTGGCCCCGGCTACTAATTAATTTTTCAGTTTTTTCGGGGTCAAATTTAACAGAATTAAAGGGGGCTTATGAGGGATTAATAGTAATTAAGGGGGGCACTATTCGAGAGGGGCCACCCCAAAAAACTGAAAAATTAATTAGTAGCCCGGGCCGCTACTCGAGATAATACGGTACCCACTTTTCATTGACACAAAAAAACAGTGGAGTAGCTGACCCGAGTAAACTCCATCAATTACGTTTTGATTGAAGAAATAAACTCACTTTGAAACATTTTCACTTGTAATAAAATAAAATTATATGAAATCATCCTGTCTAAGTCTCTTATATTAACATTATAGTCTTATATTAAGCAATGGTAACGATTTTATAGTTAAATTCGTTTGCAGCATGCTTCATAATTTTTCATAATCGATGATAAAACCAATCTTCCACAACAAACTCTTCTTTGAGCTTGGGCCAACTTTAGACCTTTGAATGATGAATGAAAATATTTTAAAAACACATAAATTCCATGTAGATACATCATCACTTTATGAGGAGTATGAATGAGCACATTCCAAACAAAGTTATTGTACATTGTAACTTCGTGATATGCATGAAATGAAATGCATGCTGTGTATGTTTAGTCGATGGTTTTTAAGGTGAAGTAATAAACCTATCTGTGTTTTCATCTTAAATGGACATGGATGGGTTATCCAAGCTCAAATCTAACCCTACAAAGAAATGAACTAAGTCAGCATCAACTAACTCAGCGCACGTTAATATTACCATCAATCAAAAGCGGAGAGAAACAATTACACACTTGTACAGATTTTTAACGTTCTTCAACAGAGATTCGTACTTGTAAAAATCTTGCGAAATATTACATTGACCTATGCATTTCTACTTCTACCTACACTACCTGCACCACGTACCATATACCTTCATCTTCTTCACTTTTACTATCTCTAGCTTCTTTTCACTTTCTTAGCTAAGCAATTATACAGTTAATTACAACTTTACTAGCGTAAGATAGGAATATATGTTTGGCTTTAAATACAAATTTAATAACAAGAGTTGCATTAACTAACCTGCAAAATCTTCTTGTTGGATTGAGTCATTGTCTCCCGCAAGTCCCGGAACAGTAGATCGTTGTTTTTGTCCAAGAAACCATGAATTTTGTAATTGACCTCTCCGGCGTAGTGGAGCAATCGGAATTCCTAAGAAAATGAATTAGAAATGCATTTATGGATTTAGAAACATTCTTTGCACAATTCGACTCACAATTTTAATCTTTTAGATGCATGTATAAGCTAGAAATAATGCGGAAAAACTAACATCTCGAGTCAGTGACTTTCGAACGGAATTTGATGCAATTTTATGGCTGATGTAGTGCTTGTGTGTGGACAGGGTTTTGTCCATTTTTTCCATAAGCGTATAATCCGTTGGATCACCGGGCCTGAGACATTCTTCGTCCATGAGGGCGATGATTCCTATAGAATATCCGATACAATCTGAAGACCGCATTCAACATGATTTAAAAGAGCGACGATCAACATCACAAATATTTGCAACTAACCCTTGTGCTTTTCCTCAACTAAATCACAAATGACCTTATTATTGAAAAAATCAACGTGTTCCCATTTAATCCCCTCTTTTCGATACTCTTCCTGTTCGGATTTCAGCGTTAACTCGATAAATAGTTGCTGAAGCTTCTCATTACAGTAGTTAATGCAAAACTGCTCGAAACTGTAAAATGAATGTTGTGCATTAGTATTTCTTTCTGAAAAAATAAATATCCTGTACATCAACAGCATATTTAAGCATTTATCCAACCTATTTTTCTCGAAAATCTCAAATCCGTAAATATCCAAGATTCCCATCAAAGTTTTCTTTCCATCATAATCCGCATCAAGAGAGCTATTGAGTTTTTTCACGAGCCAGGTGAACAATCTGTCATAAATGGCTTTGGCAAGGGCATCTCGAGCATGAAGACCTTGATCATATGTCAACGGAGAGGTTACAAATTCTCCACGAGCTTCAATGGTTCGATTCAAAAATGCTTTTGTCAGCTTCTCCGGAGGACATCCGAGGAGCTGAATTATTTAAAAGATTAATGACACTTAATACGACATTACTAAAAGCCTTTTAGATACACGTGGAATACATCTATCCATCATTCATTAAACACATTGCTGAAGCAAGAGAGGAAATCAAGTCCTCGTGAAAGCTTTTTATTATTCTCCATCAAAAGACCCTAACCACGCCGAAATCCATTATTCTATATGAAGTTTGTAAGAACAGAGTCTGTGGGTACATATACCATACTTTCAAAGTTTTGCTAATGATCCTTGCATTGCATTACCCTGCGATCAAGTTGGAAGAAGGGGTTGCATTAATTTCAACTTGTCCATACCTATTATGTGTCAAGTTAGATTTCATTTTGACTTGAGCATCATAAAATAGCTCTCATCCAGTTACACGGAGAAATAAGCTACAGTTCTGCATAAAAATCAAATCTACTACTCAAGCTGACAGCATATCAGAATGACTATCACTTTCATTTCAAAGATGTCTAACTTTTAAACTGTAGATATTTAGCTAGCAGAGTAAAAGTGGTGTCTGTCTCTGTTTCGAGTTTAATATCTGTTCTCAACGAGCTAAAAGCAAAAAGTCTACTAACTCCTAAAAATACTGTGGAAAACGTGATTGAGATATTAAGGATTGTGAATGATCCAGTTAATTTTTTACCTTGGCAGCAATCTTGACAACGTCATGACTAACGACTTTCCCATAACTGCCCTCCTGCTTAAAGCTGATCTGACCTAGGTGAAGTATGGCAGCAATTATTTCAAAAATCTCATTTTGCTCATCATCATTAAAACCGACTGTGGTCATGGCTTCTCGAACGATTCCAAACTGTTTAATATCATCTTGACCAGGCGTTCTGACTTCACCCTGAAGAATTCCAAAAGTTAGTTAAAGTCACAATTAATTAGAGTCGCCTATCAGTTCTCACTCACTTGATTCAAATAGTGATAGTTAATCGGGCTCCGTTTCAGTTCCAATGACTTTAAAGTAGAATCATCCACTCCACTTAGGACCTGGTAAAAAATGTGGAAATTTCTATCTCCCTTGGCTTGGAATACTACTCGGGATTTTTCCAAAAGATAGTTGATAATATGACCACCGATAGGACTTCCCTGGAAATTATAATTTGTTTTAAAGCTTATTGACCCTTTTATAAACATATCAAGCTGTAGAAATCATCAACAATTTACGCCCATGCAATGCAGGTAATCTTACTTTACGGCAGTTTGGCTATAATTTTGTCCCTTGGAGAGGGTTAATAGGGGGGGGGGGAAACATTAGTAGGAAAGAAACCATTGTATTGAGAGAGTAGAAGTTAGGAACAATGATCGTTATATCTTTGTGTTTTCTCGAATGGATCAAAATGACGATGGAGTTTTAAAATTATATTAAAAGGACAGAATTGGAGTTAGAGCCATAACGAAATAAACAAAAGTATGAGATGCCAGCCTAGTAAATTTGCATTAATAAAACATTTCTCTGAAATATCATCCCTTCTTTTGCATGCTATCAAAGAAAACAATTGATCATCCTACCCGGAAATCAAACTCGATGTCCATATATTTTCCAAATCGACTAGAGTTATCATTTCGGTTTGTTTGGGCATTTCCAAAAGCTTCAAGAACAGGATTCGATTGTAAAAGCTTATCCTTCGTGGTCTCCACAGAGGCTATGTTCTTGGACGCTGCAGCAATATATCGGAGTATGTATTTCGACGCCTCAGTCTTTCCCGATCCAGACTCCCCTGTTGTGCCAAAATCATATATTAATACGCATTTTACTGAATTTATCATCATTCATAAATCTTATACTACATAGACCCTTCATCTGAAGTGGGATCAATCAATTAATGCATTACAAATAGGTAAATCATAAATCCATGCCTTGTAGCAAACACTGACACATTTTCAGACTAGCTGAGTTGTTAAAAGAGTTGAGTTTCTTAAGAGGATCAATGAAAATGCAACGCAAAAATCAAATCAAGAAATGTGTTGAGGATAACTGACTATAAAGCAATAAATAACAAACATAAGGCAAAGCTATGCAGTGGGAGCAGTATTATTGATCATAATCTAACGGCAATAGCGATTAGAGATGAAAGATTACTTTGGGGATTAAAGATTGCAACAATATTTTATTGAAGTCTTCGAATTCTCCATCAATTAACTGACAGTTTGATGTGTAAAAGAATGCAGGGATGAGGCCCATCTATTCATATCTTAATTGGATCAGACAGACAGTAAGATTTATTTGTGGCATCTACTTTCCTTAGGGTGATTCCAACAATCTACGTCATAACATTATGCCAATCGAGCCGTGAAACGTATAGAGTATAATTAGAAAATCTGATTTCTTTCACATCAAACGTATGAGCATCCTTGGAAAGATGATTTCATAAATCAAATATCCTCTTTTGTTTTAAGTTGTTAAGAAGATAAAGTTCTTTATAGGGAAAGGGTGTAAAACATACATTAATCATTGGACATATGAGAAGTTCATCTAGTACCACAGATTTTGATAATTCTAGCATCTAGTTCAAGATAGGTACAGATTACAAAGTAGATATAGTTAGTAGTAATATTAATAGTTAAATAGTTTAGTAATTGTAATTGTAGTTGTGGTAGTAGTGATAGTAGTAGTAATAGTAGTAGTAGTAGTAGTGATAGTAATAGTGGTAGTAGTAGTAATAGTAATAGTAATAGTAGTAGTAGTAGTAGTAGTAGTAGTAGTAGTAGTAGCAGTAGTAGTAGTAGTGGCCACATTTTTTGTTCCTAATCCTACTGAACATAATCAGATAATCAGCAAGACAGAAAAAGCTACAAGTAATTATACTCGATCTTACAAGCAAGCTTTTCTATTCATCACCAGTTAAAGTAGGAAGATGGTGATTAACTTACATGAGCTTCTTGATGGACGCTTTTGGGTTATACTAAACTAAACTCTTTATCAAAATTGTTTAATATTTCATTACTAACCAGATATGAGAATGCACTGGTCTCGGTTTTCCTCGCGAAGTTGTTTATAAGCATTGTCTGTCAATCCGTAGCTGTATTGGATGTAAAAAAAAAAGGTTATTTCCTTTCAACTGTATGACAAACCATTATTTCGTAGCAAGAGATACATATAGTTTTTATTTCGAAATCTTGACGTCTTCGCGAATTTTCAATTTCTGAATAAAAACATAAACAGTTATTAAAAAGTGGGCTTAGTTTTCAGGCGTGAGTTCTATCTTTGTTTTATATTAAAAGCCAGTAAACTGCTTGATCAAACGAACTTAAATTTTTAACACCTGAATCAACTAAAACTGTAAAGCATCTTTATTATTCTTTCAAGGCTAGATGCAATTAAATGTTATGTAATTAACTTTGCGTAGGTAAAACACGAATCATTACTATAGACTAGACTACCGCAGTTGGAGTGGAAATGGGACTTTTGTAACTTGCACTTTCATAAAAATTATTAGTCTAGATTAGACTTTGTTTTCGTTTTATATTTAGAGACTAATAGTTTTATCCTAACTGACTTTCTTTGACTAATTTGTTGTTCTCAATTAATTAAGAGTCAGAATTATTTAATGATGAGTGTTATTAATTAAGTGGGATTAGGCCCTTGTTGTTAGTAACTTTAATGAATGAACAGAAACAGATAAGTTGTCTGCAAAAAACCTTTTACATTGTATTAAAGCAATCTACATCTGTAATTAGCGTTGTTTAACCTATAATTCTCATCCTGTAGTTTATTACATATAAGAATTGATAAACTGTAGTTAACAATTTAAAACTTACACGTGAGGAGCCACTTCGATAAAATTAACGTTGTAGTATTTCTTTTCATAGTCTCGTCCGTAAATGGGAAGGGTTCTGTAAGGATTTACAGAAATGAGCACCGGTCCAATGTAAGTCTGTAATGAAGAAAACAAATTTAAAATAAAATTCACATCTCCAGAAACTACATTCATTTATTTTCATGTACAAATAAAACGGATTTTCAAGCCTATTTTCAGCTTATGAGCAGTGTTTATCTTTTAAATAAGTTGTATGATTTTCCTAAGAATCCTTCCTAAATTAAATTAACCCTTTACAGTAAGACGTTACCCAACCATTCATAAGATCATCACATTTCTATATGAAAGACAAAAGCCAATGAATTTGACCTAACCGTTTGTTGTGTATGCTTGCGAATGGAAAGTGGTTTTAAAAACCCGTAAAGTGAAATGGCAAAGCTATCGTATTTCCCGTTTTAATTCCCCTGGGACTTTATTACTTAGAAGGGAAAATTAGAAATTCTATTAACAATGAAAAGATAGGACTTATAACATGGAAAGGTAGTGGGGAATTAAACCGGAGGGGGAATTATTCCGGGGGAGGAATCAAAACGGGAAATACAGTATGCAAGTGAGGTTAACACCTCCTCGGTAAGGAAGAAGTAAACGCTCCCTGCAAATACTAGGATCTATTCGGCAGTCATGTCTGCTTAGAATTGTGTGATTAAAATGTTTTAGATCATAAAAAAGAGAACAAAGTACAGTTCACAAAGACTAATCGGTTAATTCGTGGCAAGGATTAAGTAAGTACGTAAGCGTGGTGGAAAATTACCCAACGGTTAAATATTTGCATAAGCTAATTGCACTCGGCAAGCCTCATGCCCTTCTCTCGTCCCATCCATTATGCCACTTTCCATTTCTTTAATAACTTCAGCCGCATAGTCCTCCTAATTTTTAGCGAAGCAACCGCAACATGATCATAAGATAATTCTAGAATTTTCGGCACTATCTTTGAGCATCATAATTATGCTGGAGTAATTGATTTATAAAAGTTAATAGAATGGAGGCCAAGTAGTTCTCAACTATGTGTGTGCTTTGTAGATTTTGAAATTAGGTTTCTAATTACTATCGCTAAGACTTTTCATAGTATCTAGCTTACTGTAGAAGGTTGTAAGGCTAAGCGATTCTATAGACGTTAGTGCAGTTGCTTTCTTGATCAATGTTTGCTTATTAAGGCAGTTTAATTAAGTTTCTTTTGTACATTACTACAGTAAATGTTGAAGCATTTTACAAAACTCAACGGTTATTAAAATATTGTGGCTAATTAGAAGGATCAATTATTGGTAGCGCCTATTTACGTTTTGGTTTCTCACTAGTAGAATTCATCTGCATATCCGGACCACTGTGACCACCTCTTTTTACGAAACCTTTCGATAGAAGTAAATTAATTTCCCTTGTCATGCTGTCATATTCATTAGACTCCCCCAGTTCCTAATTGTTACAAATATAAATTGATTCATAAAGAAAAAACAAGCATGCATGTGTTTACAAAGTGAATCAGCCAATAATATCCTTAACCGCAGGTGTAATTATTAGTACAATCAATTGAAAAAAGTAGGAACTGCGAATGCCATAAAACCGCAACAGTACATCCCCTTAATAAATTGGAAACAGACTTTTATCGGTACTTTCAAATGTTGAACTATTCGCTACGAGTGTAAATAAAGCATCAAAGCCTGTTCCCACAATGCTACAGACAGACATAATAGTTAACGTTTTCCCCTTGTACGACAATTTTTGTTCTGCTGCACAACATGGATTTTAACTTCACTATGTACAAAACGTCAATAAAAGTATCTAGTAAATAAATATAAAAAGCTTTTAACTTTCTCTCTTCCCAAGAATTAAACCTCAAATAACAGCAGTCCTGCTTGTAGTGATTATCCAACGCACAATAATAAGTTAAAGACAGTATGAATTAGAACACTAATCTTGGCTGAATAAAACAAATTCATCCTTGTTAAATACCCGTGAATGATTTCATCGTCGTCGTACCGTTTAGCGACCCGTTTAAAACCTTGCACCTGCCATGCATACCATGTCCACTCAAACTGAACTCTATTATAAAAAATAGCATCCATTCAACAGACTTCGTCGAGAATTTCCTGTGCACTTAATACTACTTTCAAGTAAAGTCCATGTTTCCATTTTAATGGCAAATCCCAACTGTAAAACTAACCATGCATTCGTTAAATGTATAAAAAGGCATTTAGGTACGAAGGTGAATTACAAGCATTTACTTTTATCAAGCTTTTGCCCGTTTATTACTAACAACAACTCGATTTAGCAGGAGTACTTTATTTCAGTAGTCAGTCACCGTCACCGTGGTTTGTAATAAATACCACGGTGAGAAAAGATAACCCGGACGAGGGTGTTTTATGCTACATAACTAACCAGTCAACTTCCTAGTCTCTATATTATTATGCACAATCATCATCATCGTCGCGTACCTTTGGAATTTCATATCTGACAAGTTGTTATCTCTGGGGCCTGTACATATCATTAATCGGTTTCACAATTATGTTCAGTAATCAGTATTTTAATGCAGAAATTATGTTACTATGGCATTCTATAGATAATAGTATTCTAATTAAGTTAACACAATACACAATAACATCCAATACATCACGTTTTCGTTTAAACTAGATATATGAACACTGCTTAGTGACGTGTATCTTGTATGTGGTCTAATTTTAATTACCAAATAGTTTTAATTTCTTGGTTATCCAAATCAGGTTTGTCTTTCTCAAATGTATCCATCGGGTATGATTGACTGATTGGTTATTTCCTGTATTTCTATTGAAGACATTCTAGACTATAAATAGACGATTTTATTAAAAAGATTAAGGCAGCAAAACTCCAAAATTATCAATATTATGAAATGATTAGTTTAATATCATATCGTGTGTGTTTAGTGTTGGAAGTCTAGCTGTAAATGTTAAAGAGATAACCCAACATTTTGTCTTAAACGTGAATCATTTTACAAGGTATAAAAGCACACCTTAATAAATGCAACCTACGCCAAATTCCACTAAGTAAAGAACCTACACACTCCTCAACACTTTCAACAATGATTAAATGTTGCACAACTTTGCATGTTGGGCTTCACCTTTAAGCTTGTCGTAAAAATTTCCAGTAAGTCTTTACACATAATTAATATTGACTACGATTTAGAATATATACAACTTACTAATTGTTGGCGTACCCCTAGTGGTCATTCTTATTTTAAAAGGTGAACAGACTAAGTAAACTTAAACTGGTACCCCGTTCCTTGGACTTGGAGGAAAAAAGAGAAGCATAGCTCGTTCATTCACAAGCGAGTAGTACTTATCCATGAAAAATATTAACATTAGATTAGAACTAGCAGGCAGAAGAAAAGGCTAAAGACTAACTATATAATCTAGCTATTCCTTACTGTTTATGGTGATCTTTGGAAGAATCTTAATAAATTGTTTAGCTGACTTGAGTAGGCTTAAGTGGACATGGTCGGTCGTGGGCAATAACTAACTCTAAACTCTCCCATAGATTGGCAATTAGGTAGATTCTGTACATGCTTCGATGCATCAATAGCATACTTTAGAAGACACTACTAAAGTTATGCTGCATGAAACTTTTAGGATGAAGCCGGTCACCCGACTATATCCATTGCTGTTCCAACATTTTGTTTGAATACTACATTGAAGAACCATTGTAAACTTTTCAAAAAGGGTACGTGACGGTGTTTCATTTCGAGAAGCACAGCAGAAGAATATTCCCTTATTAACTTTCATTACCGAGAGAGTGGATACAGTTTAACTAGCTATGAGGATGTAACCATACTTTATCGTAGATATGCAATTTTTGCTTTTTGTTTTTTATTATGTGTCATCCATAAATAAATCCCAATGATTCAAGTATAACCATAAAGATTGCAATCGAACACGAGAACTAAAAGTAAAATGCTTTAATCCTTACATAAATGAGGTCTCCTCGAAATCTCTTCCTCAGATTCTCAATAAAGGCATCCGTGTTATTGGGATCCTCGAGCAAAACGGCATCTGACACTCCCACCGCATCTCGATCTTCCAATGCATTTTCCATCATTTTGGTGTACTTTCCTTTTCTAATTCACCACCAATTTATACAAAACTTCCCCACTCTTCTGAAGTATTGTGAACAAATTCAGAAAATAACTCTGGCTGCTGAGTAAGGAGGCTAATGACTAGTTTTAGAAATGCACTTCGATTCCAGATTTTGAATTCCCAGTGTCGATTACCAATAATCAGTTTCTGCAGAATGTGGAAGCATCAAGACACCCTACTTTTGCACACAGGTAGATAGAATTTACTCCCAATCCAAACTGATGGTGGTGGTGGCTGCAACCAACGTCTGTCTGGAACTGAAAGGGATAGTACAAAAGCTACAGATAACCCAGCTTTGCTCAATTCTCAATTCAGTTGAGCTTGTTGGAAATCACTCTAATCGCATCGTCGTATCTCTAATTCGATAGATAATAAATATCATCATCATATCACCTGCGCTTTCTGGTCTCCGAGGGAATAATTTATAGACAAATTCATAAGTTATTAGGTAAATGAGAGGGAGGTAAAGGATAAGTAGATATTATAGACATGTTGAATGAGATGACAGCTACGTATCATCATCTAGTTTTACTGCTCTACAAAATCAATTCAATTCTTATAACTACTATACGGCTGAACGACTATTTCATATGTTAGGTGAGATACTTGCCCGACGACAGGACTTATCAAATATACCTATCTTATCATCCGTAATAATTTGTAGTAAGTCATTATGTTGCATTTATAAAATATACGCTTATAGTGCAACTGTACCAAACTGTTCGTATACAGCTTGACTGCCTTTCAAAGCTATTTGGATAACTGTAGATAAAATTGTACTTGGGTTAGAATCTTGCGAATTCCCTTAGTTTTAGCATATTAGTAAGTGATCTGGATAAAGCGGAGAGGTTATTGTAGAGCCAACCTACTTTACTTGGTAGATTGGCTGAAAAGTAGGGTTAGCTGTTAATGCTATGGTTTGGTAGCTTTTGAATCAAGTTGTACTTTTGCTTTGGTTAGATTGAATCTACGGAAGTGCAAGTGCAACAATCTTTATATTCCAAGACACTTAATCGAATGGATAAAATTAGAGGTTTAAGTACCGTGTTTCCACAGTTACTGTCTGTTTAGTTATATAGTTAGTAACATAAATCATTTGAGGCCGCCCTGTACAACAGATTGAGTGTAGAGAGAATTTTAAACAAATACTTTTGGATTTTAAACTCCATAAATAATGCAAAATAATTCCAAGCAGCATCCTATAGCTTATGCTTATGCAATCCCATGTGAATGTTTGGAACTGGATCACAAATAAAGGATCATACTGATTGATGATATGATAGCCCAGAGAAGAGGCTCAACTAACTTGGATTGGTCGCTTTAATCTTTTAATGGTAGCTTATCTTCGGTTAGTGTTAGTAAAAGTGATTATTATTATCAATCTATTTTTGAGTTTTAACTTTTCACTCTGATTTATATTTTTCTAAGGTATTAAAATCCATAGAACCCACTCTATGCATTTGGATGGGGTATTTGCCATTGCCCATTTGCACTTATTTTTTACTTCAAGAAACCAGAAAGTCATCCCCGTCAATCAAAAGTTTCATCAACGAAAAATAATCACGTGCGTAGGCATATTCAGTGGATTGTTCTATAAATTGGCCCAATTGTGCTTACTTATCACTTTACAATAAATAACTTCTGGATACAGATCTAATGTACGGTATGGTTTTGCTATCATCTTTATATCTAACGACTGCGAGGCCTGTTTTTTCTCTCATAATAATAATAATACTACTGAAGTGAAGGCTCTGACCATAAGCCGTGTATGATACTCTTTAGAATTAATAAATTATACACGGCCGCAGATAACTAACGTTAGTTGCCGTGCAATTAGGGATTCAGAGATTTCATAGAAATGATACGGGTGATGATGAGTGATGACATTATTATCGTTTAATTTAAATAAAGTGTAAAATGTTTTGGGTTTTGCATCGATTGAACATCTTTTACTATAAAATACAAATATGAGTATGGAGTGTTCCCGTTCCAATCCAGGGAAATGAGCATTACTTAGATATAATTATCTCTGCAATTCAGAAGAATTTGCGAACCTTTAATTTATTTGTAACTGTGTGTGTATCAGAAAAGTTTAACCTTGTCCTAAGTTATGCAAATTCCAGTGATAATAATAATTTCATCCGATTGCAGCATGTTTCGAGGTGATACCTTGAAAAGTATTCTGGTATAATTATGAGTCTCATATCCCAATGAGAGTTCTCATTTCAGCCAATCTAACTGTACCTTATTTTCTGTCATGTCATTGCTAATTACTTAATATTGATCGACCAAAACTAAACTGGATCTTCCCTGTATGAGAAACTGAAAATAATTTTGGGTGAAAGGATATTTGTAGCATCATCAACTACCTTAAACTTTACTGACCTCTGATGTCTTTCATTGTTTCTTAACAATAGATCTGAGAACTTAATCAGGGTTATTTACCAATACAATCCCAGCACTACTTTCAAGCCAATCCTTTGCTACACTTCTTATGTATTCCAAGCTCTTATTTTGTCTCCTGTTTGCACAAAAGCTTAATAGAATTTCGCTAATGGACTTTAAGGCCAGGCGTCGTCGGCTATGTCGAGGCTTATAACTTGTTTAATTACATCTGCTGCTGTTGGAGCTGACTAACTTTCATTTTGATTCTACAGACTGCGACTAACTAACTATCTGGCTGATAATTACTATGGTGGCTTTGATAATTACTTCAGTAACTGTATTAACCCCTTGTTGACACTTGTTGTACTTTTAATAACTTCGTATGCCCATTCCCAAGCCTTTTATTTATTTAATTGCAGTGTAATAACCATCGGGGTGCATAATTCCAACAATTACAAACATTACTTAGCCGTGAGGGAGTTTGCAGGTTAAAAATATATCCAATTACTTGAGACAGTCTCACTGTACCTCTTTGATGGAATTAGATGAACAAAAGCGATGCAATTAATCTCAAGTTTGTCGTGAAGTGATGGCAATCCAATGCTGACATGATCTGCAATAATACTTGCACTTCATCATGGATCATTAATTGAATGTTTATATATATTTATTTTTACATATAACATAGAACAGTTTTCAGAAACTCCAATACTCCAACGTTTTAGTCAAACGCGTAACCTCCTTCACCCACCACATCTTACTTGTGGATCAATAAATCCTATTTCTTTACTAAACGCACACACACTTTATGATAAAACATACACTTCTAAACTAATACCGTTCTTGGAGAAACTAAAAAAATGTATTTTTAGGTAATGTTTTTAAAGAACTGTCAGAAATGAAGCTTTTCAATCAAAATTGCAAAGTTTCTACAGAAGTTAGCTTGAGAAGAGAGCGGTTGTTAAGCTTAGTTGCTGATCCAAAGACAGATTAAGTTTAACTACAAAGGTAGAGAGGTTTCCTCAGTAGAACTAGACACACTTGACATAACTTTAGGTAGTAGATGCATCCATGTAAAAAACCTTCGAGCGAATACTTCTTGATTATGTTACCTGAAAGGTAAGGTTGCATGCAAGTTTCTGCTCCTGCATAATCCAATATTAGCGTTCAACTCGCAATTTAACAACTTAACGCTAATATGTATGATTAACCATTCCGTATCCTGACATATACCATTTACTTTATTGCTTCAGCAGTTGTTGGATCCTTCCTTCCTTCCGTTATATTTAATGCTTGTTTAATTCCTTATTGATAGACTTTCTCAGTTTTGTAATTTGGGATCGGTTTAATCGACATATAGATGTTTGCAACGCCGGTTTAATATTTCTTAACTGCAGCTAACACTTAACGGCTACTGGAGTTAATAAAATTTGACGTGGTTAAAAAAACTAACTTGTGTTAAAGGAATATTGTCAATTAATTGCATCAATTATAAGAGCAAGGAACCATGTCTATAGTTTTTTCATATATTGCATGGGCCTTTTGATAATTTTTAATGAGGGGACCAGGACCAGACTGAACCATACATAACGAAACATTTTATTAATTAAGCTACCACTGAACCATGAACCACTAATTGTCCATGTTTGCCAAAGACATTTTTACTTATTGCCATGCATGTAATGGGCAATCATAATTTTGAAACGTGTAACGCTATTTTAAGACCTACATAACTTCTACTCTACCTAATTCACTTATACAATAATATAATTTACATTAGTTCAACTGAAAGTTCAAAACCTCACATGTAATTTTACAGGTGAAATCCAACTTATAAATATCCGTCTTCGATATTTCGAAGTGAAAAAAAAGAATAATATTGATTTTGGTTAAAGGAACTGCTACTTGAACAAAGCTTCATTGTGCTATTTTCTGTCAGTGATAAACGGTAATCATTATCCATTTAATTCAACTGTCAGAGACAGAGCCAGACATGTAAATATCGCATATCCCTCTAATAAAGTAAAATATTACTGGAGACGCTGCGTTCTATTCAAGTATAATTTTGTTGAATAAGGCTTTTACTGTGAAAAATCTCACATAGTTCCATCTCGGGATGCAGGAAATCATTTTGATTGACGGATGCATAAGAAAAGCTGGGGATGATGATGATGAATTATTTAGTATTTCAAAGATCAATACTTTGAATGAGAATTTGACTACAATAGTAATTAAAGTAAAAAAGAGAGGCGAGTTCGACAGCAGCAAGTTGAAAGTAACTGTTTTAAAAAATAGATAAATAATTGAATGACGTGCATATAACAAACAAATAAGTAGATATTGGTCATTCATGTCATGATGTGATCTGTGATCCCTTTGTCTCCTGGGATGAAGGGCTTTAAATAAAAATTGAACGGTTAAAAATCTGGTTTGAGAGCTCAATTATTAGGGTTTAATTCATACGGAAGCCTCATAAAATCTTAAAAGGCATATTTCCATCTGATTGGGTTGGGATCTGATTGCCAGTGGAAATGCCATCTTATCTTGAGTCCAATAATAAGATACTTCACTTGAGTTGGGACGGATTGACACGACAGGGATACGAAAGAAAAGGCTCATGCCTCATATACTCCCTTTTTAGATCATTTCCATCTAAAGTAAGTCTGATCATTTCAGAGTTGAACAAAGTTGCAATTTATGAACAAAAAACAGATATAAAAACCAAATTAAATCAAACAGCGACATAATGTATGAATGCAGCAAACAAACGGCACATAAACTAAAATAAAACAGTCCCAGTTAGTTCCAAGAAACTAAAAGCCACTAAATATGCTTTATTAGCCCACAAACTCCAAAAACCAAGGAATACATAGTAGAAATACATTCTTGCCGTATATACTAGAATAGCGTCCCGGGACACAAATTAATATTTTTAGTTTCTTGGGGGTCAAATTTAACAAAATTAAATGGGGCTTTATCGGGGTCTTAATGGTAATTAAGGGGGGACGCTATTCGGGGGGAGATACTATTACAGTAAATACGGTACTCAGTTTCTCAAAATGCCATCACCAAAAACCCTCAAAAGTAACCCGGGCTACTATTAAAGTTTCTAAGTGTTAAAATATTTAACATCCAATTAAATATGGTAAATAAATAATAAAACCAACAGGGCTACTATTAAAGGATTAAGGGTATACGCACTAAGACTAAAGCAAAAAGGCACAAATCACTCCCAAAATACCCCAAAACTTACAATCCTTCCTCAAAAATTATGGAGAATTTGAACTTATTTTTTTTCGAGAAGAACTGAACAGAAACTTTTAAAAAAAACAATCATTTTTCGAATAATTTTTAGTTAATTCTACCTAAAAAAAACAAGTAATTCTACAAATTTATGAAAAAAACGCATTTTTACCAAACAATTCTTCATATTTCTGTCTTCAAAATAGTAATTAACCAATAATTACCTGGTTGGTACAGTTTTAAGCTCTTTCTTGACCTCAAAAGTCCCTGTTTTTCCTTTTTCGAAGCATGTTTTGCGTCTCATTTGACATTTTTTAGATGGAGGACAACGGACAAGAGGTCAGAAATGAGTGCTAAAGAGGAGTATTGCCTTTTATCAAATATCCCATCCTCATTCCGATCCTCAGATCTCCGCAACTTCTTTGCAGTTTTTATTGAAGAGAGAAAGTTTGACTTGTTTCACTTTCGACATCGCCCTCAAACCGTAACGAGTACTTTGACCCCTGAGGTCACCTCCGCCAACAAATGTGACGCTGATTCCAAGGAAGGAGGGCAGAAGGATGAACTGGGGGAATCGGGTCGAAACGCTGCCAGTTTGGAGGACAAATTCTGCTGTCCTATTCGATTCAAAAGTACTAAAAACCTGGATAGTTTTATGAGAAAATACCATTTCAAGTTTTGGATGGATAAGGAAGGGCATGAGCTCCAAAGTCGGGTGATTATCTCTAAAGTTGACATGAAAATTGAAGATTTAGCCAAATTCGCCGAAAAGGAATTTAGTCCGCCTGGATTTATGCCGTGGTAAGTGTAATTTTATGTTTAATTTTTATAGAATTCATTACGTCGTTTTGGGTATAATAGTTTTTTTTTTTTTTTTTTTAGTGGTAATATTGGCACTCCGAGTAAGCACTTCCTTGACCTTATCAAAAACTGCAAGCTGCCTCCTAGTTTGATCAAGAAATTAGGTCTAGAGTTTCCCAGGGGCAGGTAGGTTTGCGTATTTTTATTTTAGTGTTTATTGCATAAGGAAAAATGTGGAAATAACTGTGATCGTTTTTATTAAAAGGGTATTCAAGAGGTACAGTAAAGTACCGTTCGATTATGGTACGTCGGTTAAGCACAGGAATCGGAAGTGGGAGGATTTCGAAGAAGAAGATGAAGAGTACGAAGACATTAAGACTGGACGGGGCCACAGCCTTTCATCGGTTTATGTTTCAAACTCAAAATGTGATAAGGCGGTGGAAGACGATTTAGAAGAAGAAGAGGATGACAAGGTGGGGGTCCAAATATTTTATGGGTTGGACTTCGGTAATGTCATTTCGTTTTATGGTCATTTTTAGTTCCATGTTTTCTTTCTTCTTTAGGCTAGTAACGTGGATGACGATGACGATCGTTGTGAGGAATGGGAAAGACACGAAGCTTTAAATGATCACGTAAGCTTGGTTAATTTCATGCACAAGTACCTATAAGAAATAATGCTCCAGAGGAATTTAGTAGAGAAAAATTAGAGAACATGTTCTCATCAATTACAGAGAACAACACATGGGGACATTGGTGATGAGGATAAAGAAAGATTGTATGAAGAAAAAATTGAGCTTAAGTGGGAGAAAGGTATGCTCAGGCAGATAATTTTGCGGTGTTTAAGTATTTATTTGTATTCCTGAACGAAACTTTACGTCAATTTAGGTGGGTCGGGTCTGGTCTTTTACACTGACGCGCAGTTTTGGGAGGACCAGAAGGGAGATTTCGATGAGCAAACGGCGGATGACTGGGACGTTGACATGGAAGGATATTATGTTCCAGGTTACTAATTTTTCATGAAACTGTAAAATTATAGTTTATTTATTGCTGTCACAAGTCTTAATGTGTAAATGATTAAACAGGAGGCGGTGACAAAGATGCCCGAGATTTTATGGAAATGAGGAGTTCTGAACGTTTTCGGAAAGGTTTGGAAGAATTTTCTGTCTTTGCACCTAAGGGTAGTCCTAAGCCACCGCGACCACCTTCACCACCGTTTCCACCCAGCAAAAGGGCAAAAATTGGTGCTTTTGAGAAGTATACTCGAGGAATAGGACGAAAAATACTGGAGCAACATGGATGGAAAGATGGACAAGGACTTGGAACTACTATCGTGGGAATGGCAGATGCTCTAGATAATGAAGGCCAAGGTCCTAGAGATCTCAGAGGGTTCGGATTTTATGGTCAAAAAGTAGAGTTTACTTCAAAGGCTTCGCGGAAGTTCAGGCGGAATTTCAAAGATTATCGAGTTGACGCTCCAGACAGAATAGTAATCGGTACAATTTACGATACTCCAAAACAATTGGACGTTGAAGAACCTTTGTTACGAAGAAATGCTCCAACTTACATAAAACGATATGAATTTGTAAAGGGCTCTACGCAAAAGTGAACCCTGAGGATACAAGAGTATCATAGAATATATTAAAGAAAACTACAAGCGTGATAATATTTTTATACTAATTATAATTTTTTGCAGTACGAATGAATATTTAAATGTTATGTTACTCGAATAAATTTAATTCTTGGAACTACTGCTGACTGAACAGTCTTTTTGAATAGCTCCACATTCCTTCTTTCCCTCAAAAGGAGCTTTACTCCAAAGAAAAACCGATAAAGCATTGAGTCTTCTACTGACTCGCCCTCATCATGGAATGTTTTTGGGATAACCATTTCTTTTAACGGTGTAAGTTTTCTATCTCGACGCTTCAGATTGATTTCATGAAGTAGGACCCGAATACTTTGAGCATATTCCTCTAAATCCGTCACCAAAAGGACAGGCCCCTGTAGAGATGCCAACAGGTCTTGCCAAAAGCGTAAAGAGGATAAAACGTTGGCTTGGGGCGAAGGAAATCTAGTGGAAAAGTAGTATTCTCCTTTTAATTGATCTTGATCTGTAAACAAGAAGCATGCTCCAGCTTGGTAAGTTCTCGAGTTAGATATCGCCAGAAGAATGGATGGTACTTCCTGAAATAAATGTGTCATTTTAGAATGTAAATACTTTGCTTAAACCTGACACGAGAAACTAAATGGCATTTTTGTTAGAAAAGGAGTCCACCTAAGGGGTAGCCCCTCTTTCCTAAAGATTACCGTTTTTGTATTTGATAAATGGACCATCTTAATGTCGGAAGACTGGAATGGGATGAACTCAACTCACTGAAAACTTAACACATCTCACTAACTGTGAGGGACTGCGAGGTTTCATGAACTACACGATCGTTGAAAAATGCTGCTTTAATCATATAATTGCCAATACTATTAGCTCAATTGTTTCAACTAAAGCCGTAACTAAACTTCCGTGTAATCATGAATAAAAATGAGGTTAATAATATAGATTTTAAATTTATATGCTACTAATCCATGATTAATTACAATTAGCATAAGATTAGAAAACCAAGTCAGTGCAGTGGTAGATTTTACCCAGGGCAGAGTAACTCCCAGAGCATTTATTGACCGACTGAGCTGTTCTTTGTATTGCGTTAAAAGCCACAATGGCAAATATTTTATTTTACTAGTCTAAATTTTGGTTTTTGTGCTTAAACTTCATTTGCGTTTAGTACTTTCCCAATTACCTCTGAAACTCTAAAGGTAAATAATTGCTCTAACAAACCGCATATTTGTCATGCTGTAAATCATACATAAACCAACCTGCATGACTGATACTTTGCAAATGACAAAGTGGTAAAAGCCTTAGAGAAACTCTCTTTTGGTAACGTTTAAGAATTTAACAGCTCAAGGCTAATATTTCGAAAGGCCAATTTTGTTTCTAATTAATCAAATTTTAGCAGGTTTTGACGCTTGAGGAAAGTTCAAGGAATGAATAAACGTATGTGACATATTTTCGTCTTGCTAGAATGGAGCTAGATAGAGGGCTTATTTACATGTAGGATAAAAGTATTGGTCATTTCAGCAGTTGGTTGGGTTCTATCGCAGTCGAAGCTAATAAATAAGTAACCAAAATGCTAATGATCATTCAAAATCGTATTATTATTTTGTAATTCGGTTCATTTACACAGTCAGCTAAACAAGATGAGTTTAATACAGCAAGCAATCCCAGCAGCTTATTTGTCAAGGTGCATACTTAATACGGCAGATACCAAGAATATATTCTGCACACATACATAATGTTAAATTAATAATGTTATAATAAATAACAATAGTTATAAAAGCCTATACTCTTATACGCCGAGTTTTTGATATCATTGGTACAGTCACATTCAAAAGTCTGTAACCTAGTGGCGTAACGCAAATGCGTAAGTTTTGTATAACCACATGCACCCCCCAAATGCCCCCACTTAAATTGACCTTGTGACTCTTTTGCCTGAGATCAATACTCCGGTCAGGAAATAACTTTGTTCATGCAAATTATAGCGTTTTTAGTTAGAAGTTGGACTAAAATGTGTTGTACCGCTTAAACCCCCTAAGGTAGAGGAGAAAGGGGAAAGTATAGATAGATAAAGACTTGTGAAGACAAACCATCACTAGTATTTTTTTTACATAAAACACTTGGAATGATCCGTCACGGGAAGGGGGTAACTAAACTTCATCGGATTCGGCGTCTTTGAACGACCCAAAAAGATTTTGGCAACATTTAGGCCACGAAACTTTGGTAACGACGATTGACCATTTCACCAGTTTTGAAGATTATGCATATAATTTAACTATTTGGAAATCCACTTTCGTAATATCTCCAAGCCATGCATACTTTATGCATAGGCATGAGGCATACACCAATGGATTGAACTTTAAGAACTATTGTGTACGCTCTTGAGATAAATGAAGAAACACAAGTCCAAGTCCGTTCGGATTGTATGAAAAAAAAGACGCCCACGCGCAAAAAGACAGATCCTTTTATGCATGTACACTACCAAGTGCAGCTTCAAGGAGTGCATTCATTATCATTAGCATCGACAACTGATAAAGTTTGGAAAAAATACTAAAATAAAACTTTCAAAATTGCACTAATTTCAAATGACTTATGACATTAACTTGTGACCTTCTTACCTTCCCTTGATCCGGCCAGACCACACCCCCTAACTGGAAGCAAGGGTGCAACCCTTAAATTTTGTCCGATTTGACTCGGACTAATTTTAAATGACCTTAAGACATTGACCTGTGAGCTTCTGACCCTTCCTTGACCTACCTCACCCCCCCCCCCCAGCTGGGCGCAAGTGGTGCAACTCTTAAATATTGGCCGATTCGACCCAGGCTAATTTGAAATGACCTTAGGACATTGATCTCTGACTTTTGACCCTCCCTTGACTGGGCTAGACCACACACAGACTTTCAATTTCAATCTGAGAAATGAAAACTGATAGCATTTTCTCGTTTCATAATGTGGAAGCAGAAATGGAATGTTTAGTAGTCGAGGATGCGGGAGAAGCAGACAATCATCAAGCAGTAGACGCCACGGACATAACTGTAACCGGTGAATTTTAACCTTTTTTACAAGCACCTAGAATTGTCTGTATGCACCGTTGGCAATCAGTTCAACTAAAGGATAGAGTAAAGATAACTATAAATTTCATGATAAGCGCATTGAGTATGGTAAATGAGTCATTTACCTTTATTAAAGGTAAAGGCATGGTTGAGCCTCCATATCCTTACTCCTCGATTTTTTGGTATCATTGTTAGAACTGGGCCACCATTCCAGCCCTGAAAAGCTCTCACACAGCTAAAATTGAAAACTCTAAAATTCCTTAGCTGAGCTTAGTTTGCGAGACAAAGTCAAGTTTTATGATTATTGGATGAGTGAGTTTATAAAATTTTCGTACTTTTGTTCTTACTACGATGAGTTCACGTAGTTTTACTGATTACTGAGTCTTATGGGTTTAAGCCACTTGATAGCTACCACAGGCTAATATTATGTATTGCTCCAAATGAGCTGCTTTGGACTGAGAGTATCATTTTCACGCTGAAGTTGTCTGAGACTCAAATTACTTTTTGTCCTGAGGGCTATACATTTTTCTTACTCCAAGAATTTTAAATATGTCCTTACATTTACATTCTGTAATTCTAATAGTCTTATATTGTTTATTCTTTTTTAACTCTATTTATTCTAACGGTATGCATCTTGAATTATTTGAACTATCTCTCCTTTCCGAAAGGAAAAAAGTACTCCGGATATACAGTAGCGGCCAATGCCCGTAAAACCTCGTTCTAGCCGAAAAAAAGTCGGCTCTGGAAACGATGTTTTCTATGAGTCAGGTTATGAGTTCCAGGCGGCCTAAGACGTTATGTTTATGGAGGAGCTGAGCTTGTGGATCTTTGTAGGTCGTCAGGCTTGATTAAAGCCCACTGTGGACGCAGCTTGGTGGATGACCGTTGAGGCTATGTTGGGGTTCCTGACATGAGGCAACGAGTGGTTTACTAAATCATGTGGGCTGCGGAATGCTTCTTCCCTGCTAATTATTATTATTATAATTTACGATTATAATTTGACATGGTTAATCTTAATTATTAGTATTTAATTGTATAATTTACTCTTTATGACAATTTGATTTCTCTTTATTATTAATTTTCTTGCGGAATACAATTTGGTTTATCTTTTCTCGGTGTTTTGCTTTTATTATTTCTGATGAATAAAATTCGGTTTGTCTTTTATTATTAGAATTCTTTATTATTAGTTTTTTTTCTACTTAACCTATGGTTTTGTTTGTCCTTAATTATAGCTTAGACTCTAGTTTAATTGCTATTTTATACTAGTTGGGGCGGATTCCAGCTTAAGAACAAACATCGCGCTAGTCATATAAACGGGCCAATCGAGATGCATAGTTAGCTTGGAATCGTACCTTTAAATTGGATATAATAAAACTAGAACTTTACAAAAAGTTCTAATCTGAGAAACTTTTGTTTCGATGATACCGTTATCTACTCAGACAACTGCTTACCTTTTACGATAGCCAGTTAATTGAGTTAAGTAATCGCGTGGCTGCAAAAATGTACATTTTTTTACAGTCATTTTTCTTATGGCTGAGAAGAAGTTCCATAAGTTTCTTATCTTTCACTGATAAGGTATATAAATCATGTGGCAGGTCCGTTAAATGCATCTGCATTTAACATAGGTATTGGTCCGTTCTTTGTGTTTCTTGGTTTCTAGCTTATCTGCATTTTATATGTAATTTTTTTAATTGATCTCATTTTCTATGTATATTCTTTAAATTACCGTTCTGATTACTTTTTTTTATAATTTGGCGTTTTCTTGTTTAGGTTTGTTCCGCGATGTTAGTTCAAGTTTTGATTATGTTTTTCCAAGTATTTTGTGGATTATTTTGGGGTATGCCTATTCGGCTTCCTACTATTTTCGAAGTTTTTCATTTCCGGGACGGTTGTCAATTTTTGACTACCACTCTTGTAGGCTGTTTAATTGGAGCAACCGGAAAAGTTTTGATTCATAATCCTTTTTATGCGTGTTACACGAGGTAAATTCGGTCGGTCGTTATGACTCGATCTTGGGTGGTTTTAACCTACCTGCCGTGTTGTTTCTATACCATCCGGGACAGAATAACTTGACTTTTTCTGCCAACTTACGGAAGTTCAATCAGAAGGACTGCTATGGTAACTTAATAAATTTTCTAAGTGTGATGATTTTTCTTATCATGTTTTTTTTAACTTTTAGACCCTAACTTACAAGTTGAGTTCGATGTACGTCGATCTGCTAAGTTGGATGTACTTAAGAACTATACTGTTGCGTTAAATAGCGTTAGGCAATACCTAGCCTGTGAAGAGGCCTACTCTCCGAGTATGAAGGCTGAGGCTGAGGCTCGGCTCTCTGCTGCTGAGGATATACAACGACTGGGTCGGTATACCAAGAAAGAGTGTATTGCTTAGCTTAAGAAGACCAGCGCTCGGGAGGGCGTTGAAATTATCGACCTATTTATTACCACCACCACCATTTATTAGAATTGGTGGTTTCGAAGCCGTTTGGAGGTTTCGGTCTAAAGTTTTTTTTATATACCAAATATATTTCAAGCTAACGTTATGAAGACCTGGTGAAGGTTGCAGCTAAGAACTGTAATGCCAAGGAAGAACCGGAAAAACAAATGGATAAGTAGAGAACTAAAAAGAAAAAGAATCGGCCTATAGGGTATATTTATAGTTATAAAGGGCCTCCTAATTTAGCGCAAACTATCATTTCTAACGCTTTAAATGTTATAAAAAAAGGAGTTAATTTTCAATCGTCTCATTTGCAGGGGGAAGTTATTTAGAGGGGGGAGTTATTCCGGGGGGAGGGGGAGTTATTGTTCAATGGAAAAAATCCAAATTTTACAGTTACAATCTACGCATTTAGTTTTGTCAATGTTAGTCAATCAATTCAATTTACAATATTTTATGGATCTAAACTTAAGTTCTAGTCTATTAGCATCATATTTAAGTCTTCTAAAATATTACTGCATTTGTTTCGTCTACATTTCTATAATACTCGTCCTCACGCTCTTCTACAGTTTGACTTTCCTGAAGGTTTTGGGATTCCGTTAGCAGGCTAAGTCCGCCTTCACAGCTATTATCCTTTTTAAAACAATAAATGAGACTGTCTTTTGAACCGTTTGGGTTATTCGAAATACCACAGAATTTAAAAGAGTTTACTATTAATTCGTGAGGAACAGCTTTCCAAGATTCAATGACCCATTTGCAATTATGTACAAAACTCGGGGGCTTTTCATTACCTCCGCGAGTAAGCAATTTTGCACCATCAAGTAACCAACTATTTGAGAATGTCTAACAAGAAAGAGAGATGAGTTGTCAGTTTTATCTCTATTTTTCAGTTCATTTTCTTATACATTATTATCATTTTTATGCATATGAAAAGATTTTGAGGAAGTACTTTGTTCCCAGCATGAATAATAAGTGTGTAGTAGATGGCAGTACTGTTTAGGTGAATTTTTTAGAGAGAGGAGTTATTCCGGGGGGGGGAGGTAGTTATTTTTCAATAGGGTCATTTGCACGGGGGACTTCTTTAGAGGAGGGAGTTATTCCGGGGGGGGGGAGTTATTTCCGGAAATACGGTACTCAGTAATTTGACATTGTATACCTTTAATCAGTATAACAACCGGTCGACTATGATTCAGAATTTAACCGCAGAGGAATTAAAGATTTTCTGCAGTAACACCAGGCAACGGCTGTTGCTGTTGGCCTATCAAATACGCTGGAAAATTTTAAAACGGCTGTCAGAAGATAACCAAGACTGTAACAAAATGAAAAAAAGTACAACTTAGAACTAAGCTTTCAACCGCCGTCTAACCCAATAACTGTTGCACCATGATCTGATCGAAATGGTTCTATGGAGTTAGAGTTATTTAATGACGATCATCGTTGGTGCTCCCAAGTGGAAAGCAGTCTTGAGCCTTTCATTCCAGAGTTCAACATGTTCCGTCATCTAGTTCGATTTTATTAGGCATGCCTAGATAAACATTTAGTTTATAACATCCATAGACACACCAATAACATCTTTGTAAATAATGCAATTTGTCAAGAACAGTCTGGAGAGAATCCGAATGAAACAGCAACAAGCTCAGAACGCATTGATGTGATGTATACAGAAACTACATTTGAAGTACCCCAATTCAATGCTTCCGTAGACGAAACTTTAAAAGTAAGGAAGTATGTTCGTTTCCATAACTTTAGTCCTTTAGCACAGCAGGTGGATTCACAACTGAAAAAACTTCAACAAACCGATCCGATTGTTTGGAAGCTTATTTGTACCGCTGTACTCAATTTTCTCCATCTAAATGCTACAAATGAGTTCGTTCCTCTTCAAATTAGAATGATCACGCAGTCATTTTACTTATTCTCATGCATTTGGTCTAGTTTTTTAGCCCAGTCAATTGGGCTTATGTAGCCACGCACTGTTGCACATTGAGGAGTGTAATAATATTACCAACGCTGCGCTGATTTTTTCAATTGCACATTTATTGTCTACTTTCATTTGAATAGTTTGGTTCGGTGGCCTGTAAATATGACCACGGCGGATGTTTCATACCTATGTGATGCCACGTTTTGTAAAATGCAAGATTATAAAGATGGCAATGCTGTACATATATTTTCGCTAATTCAGAATTTTGTGTACTGCACGCAAACACAAAACACATCATTAAATATGCCCAAAATACTTGAGAGTTATGAGGATAATTGTGAGAAAAATACCTGTGTCAGATATTTATTCAGAATTTCCAGAGAGGAATTGCACAGAAGTAGACGAAGATAAAGGGTCATCTGACGTAGCTGCCATATTATTTCTGGCTACATTATTGGGGGCATTAATAGCTATGTTTGGCTCAGTATTGAAAAGTACAGGTGCTGCATTGGCTAGTTCAGTAGAGGAAAAAAATATTCTGGGTTAGCGGAAGAGAAAGGACAAAAAAAGAAAAGAAAAATTCACAACTACAACTTCAACAACAACTTCAACCATAGAAACAAGAAGTACAACAAATGGTACTACAACAACATTAGAGCCAAATGGGGTGTGTTATATTAAACTAGGGGAAGTTCTTTAACTCCAAAAAAAAACTTTGTTCGTAGATTTGTAATTATACCAGCTAGTATTAGTGAAATAGAGCGGTAAGATGTAAATAAGTTAACATGCTGTACAATAATGTTACTACATTTAAGGCTTAATGTTTCAGATACGTTTCGGCGATTACTCTGACAGTG
This sequence comes from Hydroisotoma schaefferi, assembly GCA_034682405.1. Taxonomy (NCBI): domain Eukaryota; kingdom Metazoa; phylum Arthropoda; class Collembola; order Entomobryomorpha; family Isotomidae; genus Hydroisotoma; species Hydroisotoma schaefferi. The sequence goes on along the minus strand of JAQFZX010000322.1, from coordinate 34,336 downwards.
GGAAAAACCAGAACAAGGATAAGCATTAACGTGCTTGATGATATTTTGAGGATCAAACAAACGCTACCAAAAGATCTTACAACATACAGTTTTGTAAGACATGTCAAAAGCTTTTTTGTTCAGATGATAAAAACTTTGGCTACTGTATTCGCGAAGAATACCGCTCATAGAATGAAGAAACAGATGGCTTCATTTATTGTGCAGAGTGTGAAGAAGGCTCAGTGGAATGCCTTGTTATAACTCAAAACGATCTGCAAGCATTCGATTGTGTGTCGCACTGCTTAAATCTACATTTGCTTACTTAATTATTGTTTGGGTCGCGTTTTGATAAATTTTATATTATTTCACAAGCGATGACTACCGGTCCATTTGGATAATTCATTAAACAACTAACCCCTCAATGTTTAGTTTAAATACGTATATAGCTGGTATAACATTATTCTATCCCTCATTTAACTCTTCAAATATGTGAAAACAATGTTATGATCATCCAAAACTTAGTGTAACTTTTTTTTATAGATATATTCTGCCCATTATGTTTCTTCCCATTTTAACAGTTCTAGTATATTAATACGGAGCTAAATTTTCCGTTAATCATAATAAACAGTAATTCAACATTTTTCATGACCGTGTGACCTTAGCGTGACCTTGCACCCGGAAATGCTCAAAATGAGTGTTTTAGGTCATGTATCATTACACTTAAAGGATTTAAAATTTACCCGGTCCGTTTCTGCGGACTTTACTTTTCATGACCGTGTGACCTTAGCGTGACCTTGTGCCTTTAATTGCTCAAAATCAGTTTTTTAGATCATGTAGCAACACACTGACAACATCTTACTCATAATTTTAAAGCTTTCAATTTTAGCTGTGTAAGGCTTTACAGGCCTGGAATGGGGGCCCAGTTCTAACAATGATACCAAAAAATCGAGGTGTAAGGATTTGGAGGCTCAACCATGCCTAACGAACCCTAACAGTGTGTGCCTTAATGTACTGAAAAGTATTTATCAAATCAGTCCTAAGGCGAACAAGATTTAAATCTTCTAAATTGCGAGGATGGGCCGCATAATGGGAGTTTGAAATTTTAAAATGTAAGTTTAGAAATTCTTATGAAGACCATTTGATGTTGCTTTAAAGATATGTTGTCTCAAATTTGAATTTTTAGATTGTGACCTGTCTGATAAGTTGATGAAAGCTATGATTTACGGACGTTAAAGGCCTTTAGATGTTTAAGTATCTTTAAGTTTAACGTTAGTGGCGAGGTTCTGGTTATGAGGTATATGTTAGTAGGTAGTCGGGGTAAAATCCTGTCATGTTCGTTCCTCAAAGCTACCAATTACCAATGATATCAAAAGCTCGACATGTAAGGAATCGGAGGTTCAACCATGGACAATTAATATCAAAGATTATTATCACACTGCTTTCAAGCTGGGATAATTATTACAATTTCATCACAATAATAAAACAGAGCAGTATTTCCTGGCTGAATGATTCTCAGGCAGGCTGCTAACTGATTTTCTGGCTGCAACAATCGAAACACCGATGACCACGACAATAGCACCTACAATACTAGAATTGCATAATATTATTAATTTTATGAGCCATGCATGGTCGTCGTATAAAGGTATAAAGTTAACTTCGTGTTACCTTAGCCAATCGGGGATAACGCGAAGGAACAAAAATTGCCATCCAAATATAAAAATGATCTCCGAAGTACGCACAACGGCGATTGGTCCTGCTTCCTCGTACTTGAAGGCAAGGGTTAGCGTACTTTGTCCTATGAATGTCAATTTAGCCACTCCTAAAGCATACAACCAATGCTTCAGACATTTCGGTAGCTCTGGACCCCCGACGAGGAAACTCAAACTGAGACTGACAATTGTTCCTATCACTCCATAGATTAACGTTATCACGGCGTAATGTACGTTCCGCACGTAGCGGAGAATCACTACGGCAAACGTACCTAGGAGCATACAACTAAAAGCCATTAGACAACCTGTCTAATAGCCAACTGAAATTAATAGTCACCAAGAATGATGTGTAAGTAGGATATGCATGCAACTATTTGGTCAGTTTTAATACCAGAAGTTCCATGTCAAACTCTTTCTCTCCGGTTATCCATGGTGGTCTAGTGATAAGCAATACCCCGAGTAGCACTACCAAAGAGGTACCAAAAGAGACCAGCCCACAGTCTTCACGTAAAAACATCCAAGCAATCAAAACTACGAAGACAGGGGAGCTGAAAGTTATCACTGTTGAGTCCGCAGCCGTCATATATTGCAGGGAGAGCACCTTAAGGACCGTTCCGCCCGCCCCCAACAACGCTCGAATCTGGAAAGGTCACCATAATTCTTCAATTAACAGCCCTCGGGCTACTAGTAAATTTTTAAGGATTCTACTGGTCAATTATAACATAAAGATAAATTAGTGTACGATTCGAAAGGGGCTGTTGCATTTTACAGGAATTTCATGAAAGTCTGGAACAGGGTCAGCAAAATAGGTAAATGTTGGTCCTGCTCTTCAGCATTATTGATTTACTCACCAAGACCAACGATAGGTTAAACCGCTCTGAAGGTTTTGTCGGAGGCCACACCCCTTTGAAAACGGGTTGCTTTTGTACACATTTTTGAAAAATAAGAACAACAATCGAGGGTATTAAAATCCCCTGAAACGTCCATAACGATAAACTAAAAGCATTATACTGCTTTGAAATGGACTTGATTATTATGGAACCCAAGGAAAAAACAAAACTCGCAAACATAGACAACAGTATTCCCAAGTATTTTGAAGAACTGTTCTTAGAAACCTCAGGGCTCTTCTCTGGTGCATCTATTACTAGTTTTAACTCGTTCTTTTTATTTTGATGATAATCATGGTTAGACGAAACCGGAAGTTCGGGTTCACTACTTTCGTCATCTTCCTGAGTTAACTTTTGCAACTCGGCCAGATTCAACGATGATAAATGCTTGCTTTGTCTTTTACTGCTGCCATCCCCTAAATACTCAATACTACGGGTCAATTTTGGGTTGGATATTATCCCTGACCTCATGTGACCACTTTGGGGCCTCACTTGTCTTTTCGTTGGATCTTTTTCCCTTCTTCGCACAAAGTCATTGCTATCATTATTCCCTTTTTCAATATCTACTACTGCTGCAATACGGCTGAGTTCGTATGTTTCAGGATCCATAGCCAGCGTGCAATTATAATTATATTTACTTATTCCGACATAGTCAAATAGTCGCTTAGTTCAGTTGGCGAGCTATTATTTATGATGTTTCCGAAGGATTTATTGTCTACGTTTATTAATATGGCCTTAAAAATAGGCAGCAATTTATTTTTACTTGGACAAAGTTTAATTCCGTTCCTACTCAACATTCTAAAAAAAATGACTCCTTGTATGCTGACTTTGGGTTCTTTCGGTTCGTTGATGAATGAATGGCGATACAATAATGGAGGTGTAGATGTTCTAAATATGCAAATTTAATATGTAACGGCCCCCGTTAACTGTAGTGCTCCGTAAAAGTAGGACACTACCGATCTACAAGTATATCTATTCCATTCCAATCCAACCAGCCTTGCTGGGTTTGTTTCGTACAGGTAAACGAAGTTATGGGATGCATGCATTATCTCTCGGACGAGTATCATAAAGCACAAATCAACAGTCTTATCGTATCTACTTATGATCACAGAAATCTTTTTCACTTGAAAAATAAGCATAGGTATACAGTGTTTTATCAGAGTAAACGCGTTTGATACAAGCAAACAAAGAGTTTCAGAACGATACGGTTTTGTCATCCCTATCAAAGCAAAACTACGGCATACTGTGGAAGATACAATTAAGTTACACTTAGTATTGGAGACTTGATTCATTTCTGTGTTCTAGAAAAAAATCCCGGATTATGATGCATAGATACATTGATGTGCATCGCAAGTAACAGTACAGTTTAATGCATTAATTTTGAAACTAGCGTTAATTTTATTTTGCTTTCCAGTAAAATTTGTGAACAAAATACAACTACAGATATGAGTCGTGGAACCTTTATTTTACTAAGCACCAGGATCAATGTTCAATACACAACTGAAAGAATTTCAACTAAGGAAATGAACAACAATATAACAGATACTTGGATACAGCAAGTAAAAACACTGACTGCGACTGATACCTTCTATTTACAAGGATCATTGTCTAAGCAATCGATGCGTGGGATCAAACCAACGAGGATGACTTCCTAGAACATATAATCCGCCCTACTTCACAATTATGTTCATCACTACCACTGGATTCAGTAACAACGTCTTCGATCGGACCACTGGTCATGGTACTCGAGTAATTATTTCCGGCTCCCAAAATCCAGAGGGGAAAACGCTCCGGTCTACCCCTTTCCAAACTAGACTTCCCTCTACCCTTGGTGTTATATCCCATGCTTTTATTCAGCTCTGACAACCCTACCGTTGTTAATTCAGTTACATCCTCGTAATTCAAGTGTCTGCATATTTTTTGGGCCAACTCCAGCGTCCAATTATTTGAACAGTAAGGATGCCACGACCCTTTCACTCGTATAATCGCGTAACCCTCTAATTCATCATTTGCCCTGATAAAAATCAGTTAGGAGGATGAATAACGTAATTATACAATAAACTCATCAAAATTTAAAACTATCGTCAATACTTACAGGTTCATTACAACTCTGTGCAAATTAGTAGAAACAGCGGTACAAAAAGCTTCATCCCGTCCATTGCCACAATCTTCTATAGAGTCGCATACCAGCGTCATATTTACGCATTCCAGTTCCAAAGTTGAGCTGTTTCAAAAACAAAATCAGCTTTTCAAAAAATAAGAGATTTCGATTCTGGTAAATTTTCAGATGTTACGTTTCGCATACTTTCTATCACAAATATAAGACCCATTTCCACACAAACTTGAACTCGTCTTTGGCCTCGAAGTAGTTGAAATAGCAGCCCTTTCTATTTTACTATTGGAGCTTGAGTGGATTCCTGCTATTTGCAACTGCGGTTCGGACACTGCATCAAATAACTGCTCTGTTGATGAGTTAACTGATACTGTAGGTGAATTAATAGGCAGCTCACAATCTAAAAAATTCCACAATTTTGTCGCAGAAACCATTTGTGGAAGCCTTCTTCATGAATGAAATGCCAATCTCTCTTACCCGAGGAGGAACTACGATAGAGTTTAACCAGCAAAAGTACCAAGCAGCTCAGAAGCGTTAGGACAAACACCCACCAAGCTATTTTCTTAGCCATTTTTAATTTCCTCTGAAAGCTAAATGCAAGATTGGGGTCGATATATTCAGAATTGTAGCCTGGTGTCCAGGTCCGATGGAAATATACACAGAAACCCATTTTATAAGTTTATTTTTCGAGTTTGAAACTTCCAAAAATTCCTATTTTCAAGTAAAGAAATCAAAACTAAACTTTTTAATCAGCTGGATTGGACATGAAAGTCCTTGAAAGGACCTGAACAGACAAAATTATTAAAAACAAGAATCCGCTACTACCTATTGGGACAATTGACGTGTCTTATGGTTCAACTTCACTTGGGTTTGGAATTCTTGATACTAAACTACATAGGATTGTAATCTTGGAATGCTAATCTGGAAGGCGTTATCTATTCCTTCCAGAAGATAATGTAAAAGTAGTAAACCAAGGGCCCTTTCTAAGATACAAGCATACACGTTTGTACACAATCACAGCACTTATTTCTGCGGCAGGAGTATATCTGGGTTGATAGACATTATGAAATTACCGTAAAGTCGCGACATATAACCGCCCGCGTTGATTAAGCCGCAGGCTATCCTTTACATATTAAGCATCCTTAGATTAACCGCGGCTATATGTCGCGACTCTACGGTAGTTTATGCGTATGTAAAACTCTTCATTACTGCATTTTGATCAAAAAATGAAACTTTACATGTGCATAACTAAAGATAAATCTTCATCTTTCGTCGTTTAATGCATGAGACAGACCATTCGAGATGTATGGCAGTGCAACTATCATGGTTTTATGGTGTTTTTGCTATCTTTGACGTTTGAGTTTTATAACTGGAGTAGGGCGAACTATGCCAACAGAAGACCTCTTATTTCATCAAGAAAAACCTTGCTACAATGCCTCATGCTTAAAGCAAACTACTTCGATCAAATGAGTGCTAATCCAAGAATATGGCTTTAAAACCATTATTAAATACCTATATGGAAATTATCAGTACGTTGTGTATGTAGATTTAGTCAATAGAATATTCAAGTTCGACCTAGTGGAGCGGTCACAATGCAATAGGTCATGTCGCGTTACTAACATTAAATATGATCTATTTACACCATAAAAGAAAACTGAAATTCTAGAATTATAGTTTGATCTTGATCGAGGTCAGCGGGTGTGGTCAATTATACTCATTGGCTTTAATTTTGACCTTCAAAATCAATATCCGAAAATATAGAGACATACGGACGGATTGGTCGGAATATCACCGATACTTTTAATACCTGAATACATTGAATTTAGCCCTACTAGATGTAGAATAATTTTGGCGTAGTGCATAAGCATCAATATAGCATTATCACAGCCTGTAAAACTTTATTTGGTCTTCCGCTAGAAAAAACGATAGATAATTTTTTGAGTTTCATCCAGTGTCCAACGCCTCATTCCACCTTAAGTTGAGGTTTGGTCAATGCTAGTTATACACTGCAAGCAATGTGGTTGAAACGGCCATGAACCTGATTAAAGCATAGGTAAGTTAATGATGGAATGGCTGTTAAGAAACCAAATGGGACAACTTAAAGAAGAAACTGCATTTTATTTGGGATTAACATAAGGGATAACATAACGTGGGATTTGGGATAACGTTTACGCTACTGTAGGAGTAATATGTCAGAGTTTCAGGGGGAGGGGTAAAATCTTAGGAGTTGTCTCCTATTGCATGCTCGGTGCTAAACCAGCCATCGCATCGATGTGGCTGTGCTTATCGAGGAGGTTCTGATAACCTAAAAACGCTTTCCGGACTTTGTTGTTGAAAGTTTCGTTGATTTTACATTCTGAATAGATAGGTGGGCAGGGGAGTGATAGCCAAACGGTGTGGACATGGAGGAAAGCCAACTGGAAGCCTCCCAGATCCAAAAATGACAGCGCTGCCCAAATCCAAGGACATCTCTCCTAACTTGAAGCTAAAATATAGTATATTATGGTCATCGCAAACCATGTTTTTTTTCAGTTCGACTACACCGTTTTTTAAATATCTCTCCATCATTTACGTATTGCGTAGGCCGCAGGATTTGTTTCCAATAAAAATGGTCTCATCATAAGCACAGAATTATTAAAACAAGTCGCAGTTAGTCAGGTTAGTTAGCAGAAACTACTACTTACTACTGGTTGGGTTATCTCTGAGTCCATCTCAACTAATGTTCGCACACACACCGTACCATAACCTTACCTCTTTTTACTGATGTCATATCAATGTAATGGCCAGTTGTACTATAGTTAGTTGTAAAAGTAGTGAGATGTTTTTGCAGAGAAGATTACAATCTTATAATTATACTTTGATGAATATGTGAATGTGATGTTTCTGTACATGTGTGGTCGGTTTAACGCAGAAGTAAATCATGATACGGTTCAGTCTAACAGAAAATGAGAGGATGGATAAGCATTTAGAGTCTAGTTTTTTTAACATATCTCTTATCTTGATCCTACTCCTCCGTCCAAAACTATAAAGCATTAGCGATACTTACTTTAAACTCGGGTTGAACTGAGGCAAAAAACTGAAGAATTATCATTAATGTTGATACAAATGGATTTATCGAGTTTTTCACAGATTTTAAGCCATTCATTATGGGTTTTGAAACCTTAAAACTAATTAAGAAGCGTCAAACGAAGACGGGAGTCTTCACTTTACAATTTGCTACCTTCTTCGTTAGTATTTGAATAGTTGAGTTGGTTCTACTTGGTCCGAAACGCTACCTAACTCAGGCGATATATATATTTTGAGATGCAAGCGTTTTTACTACACACAGGCCAGTTTTTTCTCTAAAGATAATTAAGGATATGGAACGGTTATCCTGGGAATTATATAGTTTCACTTGTCTGCTCCTACTGATAGCAACAACATTTACTACACTATTAGTATACGCTGTTTTTACTGTGGTATAACAAAACTATTTTTAATATTATTATAGAAGAGGATGGATAAAAGATAATGATGATAATATGTAACAGGATCGTTCCTTGGGATACATCCCAAGGATTCATCACGATCGCGTAAATGGAGGTGTGCGAAGGATGGGATATATAAATATCTGTGGATTTGTCCAAGAGGATCATAGTTGTGGCTGAGAGACCGTCGTCGTCGCATAAGCTCTACCTTATCATTCCGCAAACTAAAAACCAGTGAAGCCCCCTGGTACCTTTAAGTTCTTAAGTGACTCAGCAGAACTGCCGTTTTTGAGTTCAAAGTTTCAAAACATCTTTTGGAGAAGACGACAGGAATTAAATAACGCACGAGGTAAGAATTAAATATTTGCTTTAAACTGTACTGCTCGTTTGGGTGTACACGCTTGGAAATTCCGTTTACAGAAAACATTTCGGTTTAGGATCAACTTGAATGAAAGGGCCTTAGTTGTTGGCTTTTAGGCAACTAAAACAAATCTTGATTAATTCATTCATTGAAAGAAGTTGATAAGTCAGAAATTCGCTATACTGAGGTTTTAAAAAGTAGGATATGATCTCTAGGTTAAAGTAATCTTTAAGGCTTTGAATAGATTGGTATAAGACATTCTTCAAAGAAATGGATGCCAACCATACCCTCTTAACGCTTTAGAACGTAAGAACCCCCTGAAAGCCTGATTGAAAGCCCTGAACAGAATTGAAAACGTCCTTTCCATAACCTTTCAAAATTTCTTAGAACCTAAAGAGACGAAAATTCAGAGAATAGTAAAACAGAAACGGAACATATTAATGTGCATTTAAAAGCTGTACTAGATTTCTTTTAGTTCCTTTTCTGTTTTTGGAAATTATATGCCACTTTCTCTAACCTAACCTAACTTCTTTATGATTAACAAAGCAAACTGCTATAGCGATGCTCTCTCATGACTTCATAAAGGGAAAACTAGAGTCCAAATTCCAAAATAAATTCCCACGACCTACGAGGTGGGCATCTTTATTGCTACGATACGACCACAAATCAACTTATTGTTGGCAACTCACCTCTTCTGGGTTGAGTCGTTGAGTGGGAGTGAATTATAATTATAATCTTAAGAACTCTCATTCATATTTTTCATAACATCAGCAATAATCTATTGGCTGCTTCGCTACTTCCATGAAAATGTTTTAAATTAGTATTCCGATCTTACTTTTAATTATTAATCCATAAGTGCCTTTATATTGATTTACAAATCCTATAAAAGAATGTATTCCACTGCCCTTTACGCACTAAACGAGTCCTTCAACCGTTCAAATAAGGCAACATGTTTTTTTTGGCTACTACTATCATAACTCTCAGCATCTCGTCTGTCACGCCATCATATCATTACACACAATATAATATCATTACTAATGCAAAATCAATTGTTAGATAAAATGGGATAATCGATTTGGTCAAATGAATCTCTCTAATTGCCATATCAGCGTCTCCCAACTAGTTGATTCGTCTGGGTTAAAAAATTGTGATTTAGTATAATAGGATGTGCTGTGTGTGTGGGTGTGACAATGTCAGGGCGTTTCCTCCACACACACACACTAATCTAATCAATAATCACAAGAAACTGTGGCCAAATGACAAGAATAATAATAACAATAATATAATAATCAAGGCGTCTTCTGAGAAGGAAGAAGACCCCTGAGAAAAGCCATACAGAGTTAGTTAGTTGTGTAATCCAATGTAATAAAGGCCATGGTTATATAATCTTATTTGTCTTGAGAAGAGGATGATTTCTTGTATGCTTATCTCCTTATTCTGGAATCCCATTTTAGTTACACAAGGTCAGGACTTTTTTAACACTTTTTAAAATGAAAAGGTTGGGATGGTTAGGTTAGGTGGTCATTTGCATAAATGTTGTTGAAAAAATTGGGAAACTTGAGCTTAATTTAAGGAACAACCCAATCAATCGTAGGCCCCGATCTGTATTATCATCCTCTGCCTCTTTGATAACTTCTGACATCTTTACATCCTGCATTTTTGACTCCTCTTTCCTTAAACTTTCGTTATTGTAGAAATACCTTCGTTGGGTTTTAAAAGGTTTAGCCCACAAGGTTTAGTTTGGGATGAGTGTTGCTAAAAAGATTATGACCTATGGTGATTTTAAAGGGCGCTTTAACATTTCTGAGTTTTGATTTGTTTCCCTAGCCAAAAGGATTTGTTTCCCTAGCCAAAAGGATTTGTTTCCACTTTAAATTATGCATATATTAGGAAGCCTTTATAGTAGGATTAGATGAATGTCAGGGCTTAGGAGATGATCGTACATTATTTGGATCGAATTCATGAGTAAGAGCCAATTGTTCTGTTTGTCAACAACGGCAATGAGAAACTATGTTACTGGGCGCTTGCCGTGGACATGAGTTATTGAAGTTATCTATCTTCAAGGTCTTTAATGTACTGTATTTTGTGGATGTAGATGTAGAGGGGATGTTTGTTGTACCCCTTTGTGACTTTTCGTCAGTTTTAGAGTAATTCCTTGTGGTCAACTGGTCTCGCTATAGTTTGCCCTTTTGTTTCTAGGAAGATGGTTTCAAGAATGGGGATCCCGATGATCCTGGCTATGTTTTTTCTCAGCACGGCCTTTGCTCAGAGTGGTAAGGCCCCTTTTGTATTTTTTTTAACTAAACAGCAACAACTAATCAAGGTGTCTAACTCTAGGAAGGAGGTAGAAACTAATGCATTTTTGGGGTTTTTATTGGATCAATGAGTAAACTGACAATTTTGATGGTTCATTTACTAACAATTTCTTTAATTGTATTCCTGCATTTGCATACATCGGTTGCCATTCTAACATTATCATTTTACCAATCTAATAAAAGAACTATAAAAATTAAACTAAAGGAAGCCCCTTGCTTAAGGATTGAACTTTAATCAACTAACAAAACAAGATTTTAACTCGGTAAGCTCTTAAGAATTACTAATACTCGCTTACAAACTTTTCCATGCATGAAAATTCCGTTAAACTTTGTAAAAACCCATTTAATTGGGACTATAGTGGACCCATGCAGACCGAGTCCGTGTGGACCAAACACAGAATGTTCAGTGAACAGTGGGGGTGCGGCCATTTGTCGATGCATCCCTGGAACGTTCCCAAAGCCAGACACGATAACGGGGTGTGGTCCCCAGTGCACTCAAGACTACGAGTGTCGATCTCATGAAAAGTGTCATGGGAATCAATGCACCGCGGCCTGTCAACCGGGAGTTTGCGGGGTCAACGCCGAATGCGAGGGCGTCAACCACCGCGCCGTCTGCCGATGCTTTAGAGGCTATACCGGAGATCCCCTTAGCCAATGCACTCAACAGGCACCAATCTCTAGGGCTATCATCTCTCAACCACCCCCACAGTAAGCCAATATCCCACCCTTATCTATCTTCTTATCTGCTGATATTCATCTAATAATTATAACAATCGGCATACCCACCGGTTTGTCTCTTTGAACGGGCTCAAGTAGCGAGAGAAGCCCCCCCCCCCCAGTTCAATGAGTAAACCAGGTCGTTGTTTTTTGTTTAATGTAAAGTTCATGGTTATTCCTGCAGAAGGAAATCTACCTAATTATCTCAGATAAGAATTTCCCTTAAGACTTTACATTTCCTTTAGTAATTTGCAAAATTGCGATGCAATGAAGATGGGGTTTTCAAACTTACAAAAGTATACTGTGATGAAAGGAAACCGTACCGGTTGATCAACTTTGTTTGCAGAAAATTGCAGAAATATGAAATATGCAAAAATGTACCGTAAATCCTTGCACATTCTGCAACGCGTAGGCGTAGGTAACGCTGAACTCTGAACGTGTTTAATGCTGATCGCTTTGACAGCTACAGGAACCTATTCTACTTCTATTTATGCCCGACGTGGTGGTGGAATTACAAGCTATTATCTTTACAAAACGAAACAATATTGTAATTCCCATAGGAATATTTTAGGATAAAAATCTCGACATGAATCAATACCTTATTTCAGACGGGGAATAGATAGTTTATGGGTATTTAAATCAAAGGGTTTGAATGTTTTAGAGCAATTGCGATAAGAGCGGTAGACCCGTGCAGTCCCAATCCATGCGGTCAGAATGCGGAATGTCGAACTAGCGTTGATCGACCTGTTTGCACCTGCCTTCCAGGTCATCAAGGAAACCCCCAGACCTTCTGTCGTCGAGGAGAATGTTCCGGTTAGCTTTTTCATGCTATTTCATTTAATTAAATTTGCCAATTTTTTTTATAACTCATAGTAAAACTATCTATAGCAAATGACTAAAAATATACTAATGTATTTGTAGCGAATAGCGAGTGTCCCTCGTTCCAAGTTTGTGAAGACTACCATTGTGTGAATCCGTGTTCCAAGTCTTGTGGTGTAAACGCTCAGTGTGATGTTCGAAACCATATTGCCGTTTGCACTTGTCCTGCAGGATACACCGGGGACGCTGCTTCAGGCTGCCGTCGCTACAATCCAAGTATTCACTCTCATACTTGAAACTTTCTATCTTTATGGTTTCTATATTAATCAATCACTAACATTTCTTTACTTCAGGTTTACCACAGAACTAACACAATTAACGAGCGACTAGGCTGCAAAGCGAGGGTTACGTCGACAAACAATTCGGTTCAACTACAATAGAATGTTTTTTAACTAACGACTTGCCTACAAATGTTATCTTTAGTTTGCCATCCATCCATTAGAAAGTCATTCACTTTCAGTTTGCTTGTTGATCTACGTAACTGCCCGATAAGATAGCCCTAAAAGAGTTTCATAGACGTGTTTGAGTTCTGCCTGGGTTCTTTGTTTAAAAGTTTTTAAAATGGGTTTATACTGTTTTCAGATGAGCTTTGTGAGCCCAGTCCTTGTGGAAGGAATACAAAATGTCGGGTAAGTAGTATTTAGCTAACCGCTTCGTCTAAGTATCAATTGAAACAATTTAAAAAAGTTAAGGATCTCTATGGTGGATATGCATAGGTTGAGAATAGCCGAGCGATCTGCTCCTGCCTACCTTCCTTCATGGGAGATCCGATTTCGGGATGTCGACACGAATGTGAAGCCGACGGTGAGTGTCCCTTCAACCAGGCCTGTAAGGACTACAAGTGTAAGAACCCTTGCACAAATTACTGTGGAACTTATGCCTCATGTCGAGTAAGTCTTCCAAGTCCTTATCCTAGCATAAACGTATCGGTTATGGAACCTCCGAGGTTGAGACTGACGCTTCGTCCGAAACTGTATACAAACTTATGTTATCTTTATAGGTGGATAATCACCGACCAGTTTGTACCTGCCCTACTGATTACCTCGGAGACCCGTACACCAAATGCTTCCCAGAATGTACCTCTCATTCCGACTGCCCCGCTAATCGGTAACGCTTTCATTAATATGCATCTGATTAATTAAAGGAAGGCTTTCCATAGGGATTTCACATTAAATTTTTTTGAGTATTTAATGCTGTAATTTGAAACTTTTAGAGCTTGTATCGGCCTGAAATGTGGAGACCCTTGCAAGGGTTCCTGTGGAATTAACGCTGACTGTCGAGTAGACATTGCTAACCACAAGGCGATCTGTTCCTGTCCACGAGGCTACACCGGACATCCCTTTACCGAATGTCGCAAACAGACACCAGGTCGGAAATAAGTACCTCCGAGATAACTAACACCCGCTGTCATTACTAAATTTACTTTTTTTTTAACACTACTAATGTGACTTAATCACAGTTTTATTTTATGCTTTTATAACAAAACCATCTACCGTGTATTGGGCTTGAATTCTCATGTAATTAAATAATTATGTTTGCCATTACGGCCAGTGATTTACACTACTCCAACTCCCTTGGATATATAAACTAACCACAATTAATAAATTATTATTATATCCCTAATTATTTAGGCAGACTGCTTTATTTTGTTAACTAATTAATTCGAAGGCTGGCTTATTGAATAAGAGTTGTAACTAACTAACCTCATGCATCCACTGACGCAACCATCTTTTAAACAATGAATTGAGGGGCCTACCTTTGTCTAAATGGATGGCTATACTCACTCGGAATGCATGCAAACCTGATACTAACTACTAACCCAAGAAACGTGTGCTTTTTCTCATAATATAAGAATATGCAACTTTTGGATAAGAATATTAAATCTTGGTAAAAAATAGCGGATCTCTGTTCTCCAAATCCTTGCGGTCAAAATGCCGTTTGCACACCCGGATACGACAACTCTGGACGTGACCGGCCGGTTTGCACTTGCCCTGCAGGTTTAATGTTACTTTTTTAAATGGATTTATTTCCGAGGTTTCAAATAGCTGTTAAAATGTCGTCTGTAATTTATAAATGGGAATGCAGGTTATCAAGGAGATGCTTTGATCAACTGTCGTCGAGGAGAGTGCAGCACGGACTCGGAATGCCAGAACAGCAGGATCTGTTCCAACTACAACTGTATCGATCCCTGTGCCAACGCTTGTGGAGTTAATGCCAGGTAAGGATGAGGTACTTTATAATATATGATACTGATGATTAATTTAAAATGTGGATAGATGTGACGCTCGAAACCACGGAGCCGTTTGTTCCTGTCCGGGAGGATACCGGGGAGACCCCTTTAGCCAATGCTACCTTGACCCCGTACGTTCCAAGAGGACGGCCGACCAAAAGGACGCTCCGACCTCAATTCAACAAGACGCTGCCAGCGAAGACGCTCAGGATGATAAGGAAGTTGAACTTGCTGAAAAATAAACCTGTCTCACACCCGACAGAGCATTACATTAATTTGGAACCCCTTCTTAACTTCTTTTGAGAATGATGCAAAGATATGTATGAACTTCCGGGTGTCTTCACTTTCTATTTTCTCGTTTCTTAGATGAATTTCATTGATTGTTCTCCGCATTCCTTTCACAAATGATAATAAGACTCATTTCATGTTCTTTTTCGAGCTTTATTGGACGGAGGTATTATTTTAGAAACCATTGATTTTGACTTTTCTTCCTTCTATCTTTATTTTCGGGTATTTGGTTGTTTTGATAGAAAGAGTTTAATATTATATGGGTCTTGGGATAATTAACAAATACTTGTACTTGTGCATTACGGTTTGTGTAAAACGAAATAAACATAACTCATATTTTATAGAAATCATAGCGCATTGTGAAGCTGAAAAAAGCCTCTTTCATTTACAGAAAAACTAAGCATTTTGCATGAGACATTTGCAATTTTGCCTTTTAAAATAAAAATAGATGCACACCGAATATTTTCCGGGTCATATTATATCATAATGCAGGGTCCGTTCGGTTAAGAGGCAGTTTAACCCTTGACTCTTGGCTTTATAGGATGCATAGCATGTATCACTTTATTAAACCGCTCAGTACTTGAGAATTGGAGGTAAAGGGCAGGGAACTATTTGATAGATGATGGCTAATTGACGGTTAATTAAATTAGTTGAAGTATATTCTTTCCGTAGATTGCAACGCTTAACTTTTTTCATCCAAGAGCACATGGAGGATCCAAAGTTGATTACATTTTGAGTATATGGGCTTTGAAGTAAATACGGCGTGCTTTTGAAATTCTAATGTCATAATAAATACACAGTGATGGGTATTTTGTTTTTATGTATAGATTTATTTCACTAACTGAAATTGAAGACTTTAACCTTTATACTGGCAAGACTCGCCCTTTTCTCAGTCTAGTCTAATAATAGTAGTACATTTTTCTAGTATTTATGATCTTTGATGAATAAATCCGCCGCAGCGGCCGCTCCCACAACCGTTCCTGCCACGTACTTTCCAAGAGATGCTTCACTATCAGCCTGTGATTAAAAACATGCAAAAAATTAGATTAGCAATCATTTATTTAATTATAGGAAAGTAAATTAGCAGGAATCATGCATGCGAAAATGTGAGAACTGCAGATAAGTAGAGAGGAAAGGATCTTTGAGACCCTCAGCTCTGCACGGTTCACACAACTAGCTTTTAGCCTCGTAATATTATCATTAGATGTTTAAGAGATTAAAAAAAATTGAAAAATAGCAAGCGTTAATCATGCACAAATCAGTTTGTTGTTAGTATTGTAAAACTCTCTATAAAAATAAAACAAAACAAACCAATTATATAATTTGTGGAACGTTTGAATCATCGAGGATTTAAGGATTTTTATGTTTTTAGTAACTGTGAGCCTGAACAAAGTTGCTCTTTGAACCAGACAAGCTCGGAATGCTACCCGGGACGTACTTCCCTGTGGCCGCTTGACTATTCGCCTACGGTTTAAATCATATTTACAACATCACACAAACACATTTATATCATTGTTACTCTCTCACATTCAAGCACAACCTACCACTAGTTAATTTACTAAGCACCGACTTACACTTTATAATTTAGTCTGATACTAATTTAATCACAATCACAAATCTACTCACAATCACAACTATAAGCTTTCAATCCATAATTTAAAAAGCTACTTTAAAAAATGTATTAAAAAAGCTTATCCTTTAATCTACTAGTTTATCGTTATCAAATAAACGCTTGGCTGTTAAGGATGTTGGACATGTAATGTTAGCTGACTCGTTATTAATCATATAAAGTACCTTTGCTCGCTTGAGGAGTTCACCCTGTGCAGCTTTAATGTTTTCCTTCTTGCCTCCCCATGCTCTCAAGACTGAAGCCTGGAATGAATATTATATCAAGATTAAAAGGCGTCTTTAGTAGATCAGAAATATAAAATGCTAATAAGTTTGAGGCGTACTTGGAGAGCACGACCATAACTGAAAGTAAGAGCCCAAGGTTTCTTTCCAGGATGACTGTTAATAGCAGATAGATTGACGGAAGCGTCCTCCTCGGACTGTCCACCGGACAAGAAGGTGACTCCGGGAACGGCCGCAGGCATAGTTCGCTGGAGAGCGGTGACCGTGGCGCGGGCAATGTCTTGGGAAGTGTATTTGGTAGTGCAAGACTGTCCAGCCGTCACCATGTTTGGCTTCAACAGAGTCCCTTCCAAGTAGACGTGATGATCGTTCAATGCCTTGTACACGAAAGCCAACACGGTTTCCGTCACCTTCTGAGCCCGATCTAGGTCGTGATCTCCGTCAGGCAACACCTACAGCAAACAACCACACCCATTAACTTCACATAAACACAAGAATACGGCATTGTTGTTGGAGGGTGTGACTTACCTCAGGTTCGACAATGGGCACGAGACCGTTCATCTGGCAAATGGAAGCATATCGGGCAAGGACAGTGGCATTCTCCTGCATGGCCTGGTAGCTAGGCGTATTCTTGCCGATCTTGAGCACCGACCTCCATTTAGCAAACTGACAACCATCCTTCTTGTACTGAGCACAACGTTCACTAAGACCGTCCAGACCCTGGGTCGTCGTCTCACCTTCTGAACCCATCAAGTTCACAGTTCCAGTGTCAACCTGTGTCCCATTTTATACTTTATACAACTACAGTACATATAATCTCCATAAATAAATACATGCCTAGTAGTGTTAGGGCAGCTGACCTTGATTCCAGGGAGGATTCCCTGATCCTGGATAAGTTTAACGAAGGGTGTGCCATCGTCAGCCTTCTGGTAGAGGGTCTCGTGGAATAGGATAACTCCGGAAATGTAGTTCCCGATCTCCTTATCTGTGGTGAACAGGAGCTGTCTGTATTGTCTCCGATTGTCCTCCGTGTTTTCCACTCCAATGTCCACAAATCTTTTCCCAACTGTTCCCGTTGACTCGTCCGCGGCCAAGATACCCTTTCCAGGAGCTGTTATCGCATCCGCGATCTTCTTCAGCTCCTCTTGCAGGGCTGGAGGTGGGTAGCTAAAGTAGGTCGTCATCCTTCTCAAACTGCCTCTAGTTCAATGCAAAAGATCCCTTAATATTAATCATTATAAAAAAAATTATACAGGACACTCTCTCTCCATTTGTAAATATTTTAATGACCCTCTCCACCTCAACACAGACAGCAAATGTGGTTGGAATATTTAGTGATTTCTAATTTAAATAAGGTCATTCAAAGGCTAATGGGTTTATTTATTCTTCCAGCTCTAGAAATTAATGCTTCAAAATAATTAACCCTGTCGTCAGGCAATTCATACAATACAGACTGCATAATAATTCCAAACAATCTACAAGATATCAAAAGCTTCAAACTACAAAATATACCAGAAAAATATGATCCGAACACTTGCGGAATATCAAATAGGAAAGTTTTCAGCCCAAAATCTGACCCTTTAAACTTTTGACATGCCCCAAAGAGGCAGTTACAATTATTTAGACCGGATTGTTCTCACTGGATGATACTCAAAAAGGACTAGTTTGAACAAAAGAAGGTTTCATTTTTTTATCAGAACGAACGAAGTAAGATAAAAATAGAAATAGTATCATCAGCTTCTGACTGAGTGGCTGTTTGGAGCCAAGATGCTCCCCAAGACCTATTACTACTTCGAAATGTAGTATAATTTAAAATAGAGATAGGGAAATTATCCTGAAACCATACAGTATTAAAATAAGCAGAAAAATCAAGTCATCCTTCTATGCATCTCCAGTTCAAGAACTAAGAAAGTCAAGAATTCAATGCCAAGAATCCCGACCCCAACCATCCATCCACCGATGATAACTATGCCATTGCCATGCCTCTGAATGAACTACATACACATCCCTCTCGATAATGGACTACTAACTCATAAATAAATACAAAAAACCGTAGGATTAGCTGGCAAACACTCCATACGCACCATTATACCAAAATTCTCTATACATTTTTGTTTTAAACCAGAAAGCAAGTTTAATTGGTTATAAAATAATCTTGACCATGCTACTTGCTACTTACTTTCCTACTTTTGCTTGTTAAGAAAACGTTACAACAAGCCCAATCTTTACGCTTCTAGGATTAAGATTAAGAAATTAAGAACCACAAAAACGGTCCTGCTGGCCTGTATTTGATGACTAAATAGGATAACATGTTCTAAGAATAAAATCTCATGAGATAAGCACCTTTGAGTTATCTTTCTCTCCAGTTCCCTGATAAGAACGGAGAATAGTTAGACAAGTTGTTAAAAAATTACATATTTAATTCCCTGTTTTTTGTCCATTACAATTCATGACTCTAAACGCTGGATAGAGCTGGGCTGGACTGGACAGTATATTTTAATGGCGTAGTTTTATGTTTTAGTCAGTTTATGCTAAAGTTAACCACTTAATCTCCTAATTTAAATATACCATCATTTCTCTGCCTTTTTAAACTACAATGAGAAAAAAAAAGATTCTAATCTAATTATCTAAATAAAGTGATATGGCTCAAAAGGTCAAGTCAAGTTCAAGGTCTTTCCCAAATCCCAACCATTCTTGAGCCTAGCCTACCCTTTTTTAAATATCTTAAAGCTTCAATCTTACCCAATTATACACTATTTTACAGACCAATTCACCCTTAAAAGCTTTATAAAAGCAATCCAAAATCGGACAATCCAAATTCGGACAATCCGAATTCGGTTTCAATCAACCTTTAACCGTGTCCCTTACACATTTAACAAAATTTTTAGAATGATGAAACACTTCTAAGCATTACATTACAAGCCCATACCAGCTACTACCGAGTACCAGCCTAAACCTACTCTGGTGGATTACTCTGGTTGTTGAAATATTAAGGTCAAATATTGAGTAAAGGTCTTAAGGTCATAGGTCAAATATTGAGTTAAGGTCCTAAGGTCATAGGTCATGCATAGGAGGGTGGTAATATAAAATATTTCATCACGCGAGTTTCCAAGCAGATTCCCCTTAATAAATCCCTGAAATAAAGGACTAAATAAAAAGTTACTTACAAGAGTGGTAGAGGTGTAGAAGATACGGGGTTAAGTTAGTTGGAATGATCGTGTGGAGGACGTTGAGTTGACAGAACTGACGACGCGACTGGCTCTTTCTGGCTGGACCACCGCAGATAAGGTCTTTTGCCGATAAGTATATCCACTTGGGTCGGATGATGATGATGATGATTATGTGATCTCTGCCGTACTAAATCCACGTTTCTATACCTTTTTTTAGAGGAATGGTAGACAGAATCACGAGAACTTTAATGATCTCCCAATGTTAGAAAGCATGGGGGATTTTAGCATAGGAAGGAAAGGATCTTACAGGCAACGCATGAAAAGAATGGGCGAGGCTGGGAAGCAGTGGCGTTCAAAATTAATGTTTCTTATAAAAAAAATTAGTAATGCGGGTAGTAGAAGGAATGCGGGGAAGTAATGCGGGTAGTAGGGGGATCCTTTTTCTTCTATAACCCGCAGTCGTGTATATTGCAGTTGGAATGTGTGGCCGGCCCTGAATAAGCACCAGCAGAGTTTTAAGTTGAAGCAAATCCCATCTAAAAAACTGGAAGAACGATCGATTCTTATTCTACTGTTCTTTGTCTATGTCAATTCTGGTTTAAAAAATACATAAATAAGTCCATGCAGCTTGTACTGAAAAAGTTGTTTTACATGTAAATATTTCTGTCTGCATGCATTGCATTGCATTGCAATTGCAACTGCAACTAACCAAGGCAAGGGCTTGTTTGTTTTGTAGATGTGTCCATGTTTGTTCGGTTTTTTACTGGGTTTAACTTAACACGTCTGGCTTTTGATTAGTAGAGAAGCTTCAACGTAGCTCACTTTTTGTAATTTACTAAGTGACTGCGTGCTTGAAATCACGCTTCCACTTTCGAACAAAATGCATAGAAAATAAATGCTGCTGGAGAGTACCTAATTGTACCATCATCAATAGCAAGACTCCATGCTAAATAAATGGTACTTTTGCTGGAGATAGGGATGTAAAATAAGCTCCTTAGGTTCTAATACATTCATATTTTGTAATAAATTGTATTGAGGCTATTACAATAATAAAAACGCATTTAAAGTAAACGGTCATTCGATACATTTCTTATTCTAATCTATATTTAATAAATTACAATTTCACTGCTACTATGTCTTAGCGTTTTAGATTTTAATGAAATGCACGTGGTCTTTAATGCCTGCTCATTTTGTCCGTTTGCGATAAGCATTAAAAACTTTAAATTCTCCCATTTTAGGAGGTTAAATATTTCAGGTTTCAATAAGACTGAGAAAAATGATCCGGATTCATTCTACAGCTTAATTGGGCTTATTTCTATTCAACGATATGTTTAATGAAATGATAGGATTAAGGGCCAGCAACACTTACAACTTATAGTGCTAATATTTAGCAGAAATGTACCAATAACAATTTCTTGTTAGAACAATAACAATACGTATCCATTAAAAGTTCATTCTCACCTATTAAATAGAGCACTACTACTACTACTTCCTTGTTTATAGATAAAAGGTTCGGTTGTAAACCAGCATAAAAAGGTCATCTAAATAAATAATTAAAATTAGGGCAATGTTTTAATGAACCTCTCTTCTCTACATACCAATTTTGCATAGGAGGTCAGAAGTACAAGTTTCTGAAACTATTTATGAAAATATCTTATCTAAGTCGGGAAGTTAACCTTACCTTTGTTCACTTCACCTTTTTATTAATTGGGATGAGTCTTTTGTAATGGATGACCCAGTAGTTTGACAATCATTTAACTCCATTATATTGCGACAGCGATATATCATGCGCTATGAATTCTGTAGCGACAATCGCTAAGATTGTGTAAGTTAAGCCGGAAATCCACACCCAGTTTAGCCCTTCATAAATGCTGCATTCTGAGTCAGAGTTTGCATTTTTGAAACGCTAATAATTTTATTAATTCATTACAGATTCTTTCCAGTGTAACGAAAAACTACCATGAGATTATAAAACTTACAGGAATTTTATTTGAAGGTCACTTACTACCCAAAAACTATTTCATGCATGGATCCTCGCTTATCTAAACCAGTCAGTCTCAGTCGCTATATTTTTAAATAAAATGCTCGAGAAGGAATGCAAGGTTGGAATCGAATTGCAAATTATGTCTCATTCATTTCAAATTAAAGTAATCATTGCAATGCAATCATTGCCATTTTTATTACCAATAAAAAACATATAAATCGTAGTTAAAGGTTTCGGGGAACTTTTATTCACTCATCTTAAGTTTTACAGATGCCTTTATTTATTATGCACATCCTAATACGACTCTAATTTCTCTTGATAAGCACCAAATTAAGAGAGATTGTCAATAGCCCTTCACAATCAACGAATTTTATTAATTAGGTGGCCCGATAAAGTAGGCAGCTAACTAAGGTATTGTTTCATTTAAAATCCGAATCATGTACATTCACCTTCCTAAGAAAATGAGCTGGCCTGATTTGTAAAAAGCCAAGCTTAAGGTATCGTCTAGTAGGATAGCTCGCTCATAAGCCGCGTCTGGATTCATACTAATTTGGTCTTACCAATCAATCACCCTCAATCCAGCAAATAAAGCCCCATCCTCATGTTACAACAACATTTATCTTTTATATAAAATAATGAGCAAGAGAGGTGTCTTAAAGTCGAAACTTTAGGCCAACGCTGACCTAAAAACTTTATTGGTTTCCTCCTCCGGGATGTTTATACTTATAGGTGGTTGGCCCTTTTAAAAAATGTTATAAAAATCGTGAGCCCTGCCTTACTTGTAACTTTATTCCTATCACTGTTGACTGCTACTGCTACTGAAGTTATTCCGAACGCTGTCTCACATTTCACTCTATTAAAACCCTTGCTAAAAAGCAGCTATTACTCTAGCTGAAAGCTAATCCTACAACTTAACTGGATAAAATAACCATTACTTCATATTAACCTGCTCCACTTACGGAAGTACTACTGCTAGAAAAAGCAATTAAAAACTACTAAAAAAAAGATGGATCTGCGACAAGGACTGGGCTACCTCCAAATGGGACTAATAGCCATTCTTTTGGTTATCTTACTGGCCGATATGGGATCTGCTAGGGGTAAGTATCATCGTTAAAATAAAGTGTTTGTACTGCATAGCATTAAGTAAGATCACTACTTTAGTAAAAGTCACTCCATATCATCATCGACATAACTTTATTGTCCCAGTATTAGTATTGTCTTGTTGATCAAACGAGAATAAAGCATCAGTCTCATCATCCCTTACGCCCTATTTCCCGAAATCCAGATTATCTCACTCTGCCTCTGTCTCAATTTTGAGTGACCTTAAGGGAGTTTTGACCTTATTTTAACTAATTAAAGGTCAAAGTCCTCAAGTTCAATTAGACTGTCCCTCTAATATACAAATGTTTAAAATATTCAGGGTATTCTTTCTCTAAAACTTCAGATTCTCTAGAACGGTCTCTAACCTAACGCAAGCTTATCTAGGGTACTTTTTTCAGCTAAATTAACTCAGAAGGATAATAGCTTTTACGATTTTTCCTAAATCAGGATTTTCAAACTAATTGAAACATAAAAGGGAAAAGTTTCCGTGGATTAAAATCATGTATAATGTGTTTCTGTACTCATTGATGGGCTTAGGATTAAAGAAAAGCCACAGAAAACATCCTTCAAAACTTGGTCGTACTTCCTCCCATGAAGAGTCTGATGAGCTTCGCCGTACTTCCTCCAGTGAAGAGTCTCATGGGCATCGCGGTAAGGGCTCCAGTGAAGAGGTTGATGATCATCGCCGTAAGACCTCAAGGAAGTACGATTCAGAATCTTCGTCTGAGAAGCGTCACTATTCCGAGGAGGAGGAAGACTCTGTAGAAAAAGAGGCCAAGAAACTATTCGACGAGGACCGACTGGTGGAGCTCAAGCGAGAACATTTAGAAAGGGAACGCGAGCAACTAAGAAAAAAGACTGTGCGTTTCGAAGTGGAGCGTGAGCGCTTTGAAGTGGAGCGTGAGCGTTTCGAAGAGGAGCGTGAGCGTTTCGAAGAAAAGAAGCGCAAGGAAACGGAGCCTGAACACGAAAAGGCCCATCTACGCGCTGAACTTGCAAACAAACGGTTAGAATCTTCTCTCTCTCCTTCTCTTTCATGTTATAAACAACTCAAACGAATGCAAATGGAATGGCTGTGAATCGTCTTTAAAATTATTGACGCTATTCCTCCAGATTTTAAGATACACAAACGTATGTTTTATTTTTATTTTAGGAAAGACGACGAGATTCCCAGAGACAGAAAGGATGAAGCGAATCGCTACCTTGGTGAGAAGCTTAAAGAAGGCCCCTCCACCCAGCACGATGACTCCAAACAGGACCCCTCCAAAGTGGACTATTCCAAGGAAGGCCCCTCCAAAGTGGACCACTCCAAGGATGAAGACCACTCCAAAGTGGACCTCTCCAAGGATGGAGACCCCTCCAAAGTGGACCACTCTAAGGAAGACCACTCCAAGAGTCAAACAAAAGACGAGAATAATAATCTTGCCAGGGGTAAGACATTCTTATCAACTTTAGACCGAGAAAGCCACTCCCAGCTTCCTCGGTTTGACCATTAAAACTTAAATGTATGAAGGTTGCATATTATTCTGCTGAGAGATAACATAGGATATCTTTTAATCTAATATTTCAGAGAGAAGGGCGTGGTACGACGACGCAGCTAAGGGGGCCAAGAAGGGCTACGCAGGGGCTAAGAAAGGGTATGAGGTGGGCGATGCTGCGAATAAAGAGTATAAGAAAAAGAGTAAGCGTTCGGTGCGTTCGGTGCGTTCAGTGGACTCGTACCCTTCTTCCCTCCAGTGGATAATGGGACACTACCTCGACAATGTCAAACCCCGTGACATGTGGCTCAAGAATAGTAAGGATGACTGGGTCTGGACCGCTCCGTTGGACTTCGGGGACAACATCCGAAGTTAAACCCAAGCCACACCCACTCCCATGCTAAAACACCCACATACAAAGTAATTCATTGGCAAGCATGGGTACTCCAGTGGAATCAATATGGGGTTTTCAAAAACAATCTTCATCTTTGTCTGTACAATCTCTGAGCAATAAAGTTATTTATTTATTTATTAACCCAACACAAATGCAACCGTGGATCTTACATGCTTTTTAAGAGCAAAGCATTGAACATGGTTTTTAAATCGGGAAGAAATGATATTCAACCTAACGCATGACCATCAATTTTTAAATCTGTTGACAGCTTATAGATTTATTCTTTGTCGGCACGACTAGTAAATTTTCACGTAGTTTACCTATTAGATACTGTAGTTTAACAACAGTGAATAACCTTCAGATTTCTGGTAGAATTCTACCACACTAACTAAAAGGTGGATAACTAACTAAAAGGTCATATTTTATATGCCTTCACACAAGGCTCCCATATGGGAAATTACAAGTTAGTTTCATCTGCATAAGCATAAGCCGCATGATGTTTTTACATTGAGCTAAAATCGATAAATGTAAACGCAAATATCTTCGTTTATAGCGCTTCCAAATTAAATCTATTAGATCGGCATAGTCTTAAATATAAAAGTACAAATGGTACAACATTACGGAAAATGCAACAAAGGGCATCCACTATAAAATATCCTGAAGTAAAGTTTCGATATCAGGAGTGGAGACGAATTTGTGTGCAACTGGCCCTAATGAGATTAACTGCTGCTCATCAAGATCAAGGGACATGAGATCCTATAAAATAAATACCCACAAATAAACATGATATCCAAATACCCAGGGCTAACTAATGAATGATATAATCTTTTGAATAAAGTTCACGTTTCGCAACTAACCTGACGAAACCCTAAAGGTTTTCCAGGTTGGATATCAAACTTATTCTCTCCAAGTAGAAATACGGCTTTTCCGGAAGCCATGATTTGTATTTTTCCAATGTAACCATCAGGAAGAGTACCAATATCACTGGAAAGTTTTGACGGAGGTTTATCCTTACTCTGACCCTTGCTTGCTTTACCAACTCCTCCCCTCTCAGCAGTATTAAGGTCATCTGGACCTTGTTCTAGAACTGGCAGTCTGTCAGGAAGCTGTAACAGAAACATGGTTCCATCCGGAGGGGCTGCAGCGAGTAGATGAGGAAATGAATTTGGCTTTAAAGAAGGCAGTTCCGAACTATTATCCACTTTCTCTTGTTTGATAATAACCCCCCGTCTCCCAGGGGGTGTTGGGTGTGGCTCAGTAGCTTGTTTGGGAAATGGTAACTCTGAAACATCTGAATTAAAAAGGCATTAATTAGAGTCAAATTACGTAGTCAAATAGGCCATAATATCCCGTATTATTACATGAAGTTAAGGGTACCACAAAGGGTACATTTGGGTCATCCTTTTCCTCCACCGTCTTATCATTAAACTCTTCAGCCGATCCGAAAACCCTCTGGTCCGAAGGCTCATCATTCTCAACTTTAATTAAATCATCTAAAGCTGCCTTAGTTATACTCGAACTAGGTCGGTGACCTGCCCCACCCCTTCCACCTCCACGACGACCTCCCCCTGACCCCGCCCGATTGTCTCGCATAGATGGGACTGTTGTCTTCTTGGCCGACATCGGGTCCCCTATTCCCTCTGAAAAAACCGAATCGGACTGAATAAACTCGCGTTGCTTCCCCCCGCGGCCCCTTCCTCCAGCCCCTCGACCTCCACGGCCTCCTCTAGAAGTGGAAGGAATGACTGGCGAGGAGGATGCGGTTGCTGTTGTAGGACGGGCAGAAGACGATAACAAAGATAGTCCATCTCCTCGATCCCTTTTCGGCGGAATATTGGGAGTAAAAACACGTTTAATCCTTGGAGACGCTGTCCCTGTCCCTCCTTCACGTGGTTGTAAAGATAGGTCACGCGGACCCTAAACAAACAAACATTGTCTTTTATTAATAATCACAACTAAGGAAGCGCTATGCCCACCCTCTTAAAAATGCTCAATGCCCAGGCGCCCGCACGCCCTATCATTAGGAATATTGCGCTTGAAATTCACAACTAAGGAAGCGCCATACGTACCATCTTAAAATATGTCCAATGCCCAGGCGCCCTATCATTAAGTATATTGCGCTTTAAATTCACAACTAAGGAAGCGCCATGCCCACCCTCTTAAAAATGCCCAATGCCCAGGCGCCCGCACGCCCCATCATTAAGAATATTGCGCTTTAAACTCACAACTAAGGAAGCGCCATGCCCACCCTCTTAAAATATGCCCAATGCCCAGGCGCCCGCACGCCCTTAAGAATAATGCGCTTTAAATTATCAGGGCAATATGCCCTAATTTTGGCATGCCCTTGCGCCCGAGGTCCGAATCAAGACCCAATAATAATAATAATAAAAGTCATCAGCAGATGTAGATTGTAGCTTGATGCTTGACTTTGACTCCCTGACTCGACTTAAATACGATTTAAACAGCTTACTTTAAAAGAGGGAAGACGGCCGGCTGGAGAGCCATCACCACTCATTTTGATATATTTTAATAAATCAAGGTCAAAGGTCTCTGATTTACTAATTTTTCCTAATAAAAAAGGTCAAAGGCGACTGCCAAACATTTTTCTGTAAAGAACAAATAGGTAGAAATAGGTAGAAACGGCTGTGTGGAGTGCCCCAATTTGAGTGGCGGAAGTCAGTCTTCATGGCTGTTGTCGGTGGTCGGTTGTCTCATTCATTTGCTCCTTTTCGAACGACGAGCACCACACGGACGGACGGGACGCAGGAAACTCCAATTATTATTTATTTATTGAGCAGTTTTTTTTTACATTTTTAATAAATATTTACAAAAAAAACTATGTTTCTGAAGGGGAGGACACTTTTTGGTAAGGTTTTAATGGTTAAAAACCACTTAAAAAGAGGATAATTTGTATACCGGAAACCGGACACCGGACAGTTTTTAAATAAGGGTTGTTTTGTTTATAATTAATCCACTCCACGTGTGCGTGGATGGAAGGGAGGTTTTCTATTTAACTTACTGTATTTCCGAAATAATTCCCCCCTTTAATAGTTGTAGTTCCCCCTTGTAAATAATTCCCCCGTACCTTTTCAGGTCAACATTGGCCGTATCTTGTTTTTAATCTTTAGTACAGTAACTTTAGCTTTAAAATGGCATAAGAATAAATAAAATCGGTCCAAGGATCATGGAGTTATTCAACTTTTAATTTGTCAGCTTTTGAAGTATTCAACCATCGTTTTTTAAATAAATTTTTCCTTCTAAATAAGGATGTATTTTTAAAAAATTTAAATTCTTGTTTTATAACGATTTCTAGCTTAGTTGCTGACGCCGACGCCGGTGGAATTATTATTATGGATTGGAATAGACGTCACCAAAGTTATGGAGATAATAACAAATATCGAAGCCAATATGTGGCGAGGGATAGGAACTTTGGTGGTGGAATTAAATACCCAAGAGATGTTAGAAGATCTTATTCTCCAGAGAGGAAGCGAGAGGCTGGAGGGAGGCGCCGGTCCAGAAGCCGATCTGCTGAAAGACGACGCTCTAGAAGCCGATCTGCTGAAAGGCGACGCTCCAAAAGCCGATCTGCTGAAAGGCGACGCTCCAGAAGCCGATCTGCTGAAAGACGACGCTCCAAAAGCCGATCTGCTGAAAGACAGAAGCGTCCTTCTGGACGACTTGTGTCTCCATTTTCGAAAAGAACAAGGGAGGGAGTCTCTCGCAATCGAAGTCGGTCACCGGGTCATCGGTAAGGACTGTAAGGAGTTTTAAACAACGGATTATTGACTACATTTGTGGTAGTAGGTGCGTTTTGTCAGTACTGCTTGTTCTGTATTAAAATAACAACTATATATTTTAATCTAGGGAAGGCAAGCGTGAGACAAAAGACTGTACAGGAAGTAAAAAGGGATCCATAAGTGGACGGCAGTCTCCGTCACCAAAAACTAAACGACGTCGTAGTCCAATTAGTTCGAATGGGACGGCCACCATCGTTGCTATAAAGAGGTTAGTTGCCGCATGGAAACTAATTACTAAAGTGTTTCCGGGTATTGTTCTTTTACATCAAATAATTGGGATAGGAAACCAATTCATAGTTAATTATTTGCACAGGAAACGAAGCAAGAGCCGGAGTCGTTCTCCGATGCCGGTATCTCCCGATTCTAGCAAGTGTAGGCGATCAAAGTCCCCAAAGAGTCATTCCAAGTCGTTGGGGAAGAAAGTCGAAGGGTCATTAGAGAAAGATGCTAGCTCTGAGAGAGGCGTGTCTAATAAACCTGCTGAGATTAGTTCTACGGCAAAGGAGAAGATTACGCCCTCCACGCCTGCTGCTAACCCATTGCCCTCTCCGAAGTCTAGCCCGGTTAAACTCTCTTCAGAGTCATCATCAGCGTCATCATCTGAAGAGGAATCAAAGAAAAAGAGAAAGTCGAGTAAAAAGAGGAAAGAACCTCGGAGGTCAAGAATCAAGGACAAGAAAGCGAAGAAGTCGAAGAAAAAAAAGAAGAATAAAGTTCGAGATTTGAAAGGGAAAAAGACTGATACAGGAGACGTGAGGATTAAGGGTGGCACTTCTAATTCCCCAACTAAAAGTACGGCTAGTACGTCCAAGAAAATAATGGAAACCTCAGTAAAAGAACCGGAGAAAGTCGAACCTAAGAAGGCCCTTCGACCTATGACGAAAGAGGAGTGGGAAACTAAACAGAGTAGAATAAGAAGAGAGGTTTCGCCAACCTCGGGACGGACACGGTAAGCTGAAGGCACTCCAGTATACTGGATACTACTGCAGTAGTTCTATAAGCATATGTATCCTTAAAGCATCTATTTTCACATTATTTAACGGGTTATTACAGATTGATCAAGGGAGATGGAGAAATTCTCGAGGAAATTGTGAGCAAGAAGCGCCATCGGGAAATTAATAAAATGGCTACTGAAGGTGATGGAAAGCACTTCCAATGTCTTCTCAACAAAACTCGCCGCTAGTTTAGGTATATTTAATATAACAATTAGTTTAAATCCCACCTGCAAAAACCATGCTAACTAGTATTAATTCGTCAGAAAGCTGTTCTTTGTCAGCAAGGGGTGCCTTTCTTTTACTTCCCTTTTTGGTAGTAACCATTTGTTTATTTTCGAGAGAGAATACGTATTTAGATGTAGAATCAATGTATGCCATGTACCTGTACCATACGACGTATGGTTGCATTTGGCTTTAGTGTTAACCTTTCCTGTTATTAGCTATGTTGAGTGCAACCTAACGGAAATGTATGGTGCAAATAATCTTGATAGTCAGTAGAGAGACAAGTCTTGCAGGACTGCAATTAAAGTTAGTCTTGCCCACTTTGCTTACTGTTGAATATACATTTTTCTACATTGTGAAGTATCAAAATTGAAAGCTGTTACCTTTCTTTATTTACGGTTTTATTTTTTTAGACGTACTTGAATTGAACTACTTATAAGCTTGTCCTTCATCCTATATATCTTTTGACTTACGGAGTAAAATAAAAATCATAAAATCGGTTTGGGGATAACTTATTTGTAAAAGAATCGAATAAAAAAAAGAGTTCACAAAAAGGGACAGCCTTTTTACAACGGCGAATGTTTGGAATATAATAAATAGTAAGTTCATTTAGTTTGGAATAGCTTAGCATTTGGGTAGGGATTTTTGTATTTAGAGAGACCTTCTCGTTCGGGAGTGTATGAATCAAGCCATGAAGAGGCTAAACAAAAAGTGTAATACACGAAACCCGACTTGTGTCCGACCCCAATGACCCTTTGTTGTAAACCTGCCTATGTATCTCCGTCTGACACATCATAATCTGGATAACCTTTAATCCTGCTGCTACTAGCGTGGTTTTTTACTATATTGTAGCTTGCTTGCCTGTATCTCTCCCGTATTATAACACATTATAATTTAATTTTAATAACGGAGTTACATAGAGAGAGAGAAGAATGTCTGCCTCTATGATATGAAAATAATTCGTACAAATCATTCTTAAGGCTTTACATAACATTCTACGATAATTGGTATTCTCTCTGGTTTTAGTGGAACGGGTACAGAGTACACTATTAGTTGGATACAGTTTACTAGTCGTTATTTCTTCACTGTCTATTAAAATAATGTGTCAAAAACTAAGCAGTCCATTATCCCATTAAACGTTTAGCGTATCCTTATCTCGCATCTACTCTGAGCCGTTAATGGACGAGAGAGAAACGGGAGACTTTTATTTAACGGTCCTGGGAATGTACTTGGACACTGGTTTCCACCACAGTTGATAAGCACGTTTGATTATTGATTAGTATCTAATACCAAGAACCTGCTGTTATTTATTGGAATTAAAAGTGTCCAGCTTTATCCACGTATTATAATGGTAGACTTTGAGGTATTTAAACATGCTAAGAGGTCCAAATCAACTCTCAACTCCATTAAATATAATTACTTTTATGTCCTGAGGAATGAATGCCTCAACATTCCCATCATTTTAATATTAATTGGTATAAATAACTGCAATTTATAGCTGGCCTGAGCAATATGCAAAAATAGCTAAAGCTTCTTATATGCATCTCATTCTCATCTCATATGAGTTCAAGCATTTTTAGTTTTACATTCTTTGAAACTAGTTGGTTTTGCCATTCACAAAATTATCATAATGTTTCTACCCAAAAACTGCAAAAAACATGCAAAATAGTCCTGAAAATTCTACGTAGAGAGTAATGTAGGAATATTTATTGAATTTTTACATCTTTTTAAATGACTTTACAATGGATATATGTCTAAGCTCTAGTTATCTAATTTGTTTAGAAACTTTTTTAACGACCCAGTTGCCAGTGGATTTGTAGTTCCTACAAAATGAAGTCATGTAGTACGGATAGAATAATATAATTTTGATTAGTTTATAGTAAAGAGACGCATTGGACACGGACACGTCCAGTATATTAAATTAAATCATATCTCAAAGCTACAGAAAGCTGGCTTAGTTTCTAAACCTAGGATATAAGGAAGATAAAATAATCAAAAGTTTTCATGCTGTCCTCATAAAGATTATGCTGTTAACTAAACACACGTTTTTGTGGACATTTTTAAATGACCACATTGCTTTCTCAGAAATAATTAGCTATGGACCAAAATCTTTCATGCCCAGCGTCACGTCCACCTCATCTACAAAGAGATAAGCTTATGTTGGTTCAAATAGTCATATCCTCATCATAACCTGTACCCTTGAACTCTCGACATGGCACTCCATGCAATCCACTCTGCTACATAAAGGTACAGAGCATAAGTTAGAAGGCTAAAAACATTTAATTTTAAACGAGACCCTCAGTCAATAAATTAACACTTATTCCCGACAATGTCGCTTACGAAAGGTTAAATGGGAAACACCAAGCTAATCATGCATAAATTAGTAAAGGGTCCAGTTTGAAACTTTAAAGTCATAGAATAGTGAAATGTCGTTTGTAATCTCAAAACCATCCGGGATAAGACGTAGATGAGATAGATAAATCAGTAGCCAGTACTTTTCAAAGATTAGGGGCTAAGATATTAAAAAGCTGTTGAGTATTCGGAAAACGGAAATGAGCCTTTAAATTACAGGATTTGAGACCAGAGAGAATAGCAAAATGACAATAATTGTGGTTCATCAAACATTTACAATACAATAAAACCTTTTTATTGTGTCATTTTATATTAAACTAAACTTACAGCACCTTTACCGTTGGCACTCTATCAACGAAGCTTTTGCCATATTGCGTCCCTCTTTATGCGACAGGATAAGGTTCCTAGGTCAATAATGACCATGACCAGGTCAACTCAATAATGACACTGACACTGACACGACAAGACCTGTGACTTGTCTTCTCATCTTGCCTCAAAAGTCTAACATTTACCATTCATTAAAATCGTTATCTCAAAAGTTTAGTTACTAGTTGCATGATGAAATGTATTCTAAGGAAGATTCGCCAAAGTCATGGCTCATGGCCTTAAAAAAAGTATCATAACTACAAAGTATTTATTCTTACTTAGGTACTAAACACACGGACACACTTTTGCATAAGAACCAACTTAACTTGACAAACCTTAACCTAATCAAAGTGGCTGATCATATCATCCTGTCTGGAAATTGCATAAGCTAAAAAGCCAACAAATGAAAAAAGTAGTCTTCCAGTCCAGCCTGCGTCTGGTCGAGACTCGAGAGCCTTTTATGGCCAACCTTCACAGTCCATTACCATTAATAACGGAAATTGTAGGAACCGTACATAATATATATTAGATTTCATCATTTCATACCAAAAATGCCATCAACCTTCATCCATTATGTTCCTTCATGTCTAGGTAATTCTAGAAAAGTCTATCCCACCTTTCTAGACAACTGCCCTAGGAAACGCACCCACGGCCACACCTACTGTCATAACTCATAACACATGTAAAAAGCACCCTTCTTTAAGGCTCAATTGCATAAAAAGGCACCCTTCGCTCAACAGCATTATTGTACATCACAGCAGTATGGATGAATAAATTCCATTCAAGCAGAGCAAACCTATGTAACTGGAACCTGCCAAGTCAAAAGGAAGATTAATTTAGCAAATTATGACTCAACTACTGAAATTGTTAATTAACTGCATAGTTAACTAGAAAAGATACGAATGGAAAAAGTTGTACAGTATATTTCTAGACTCGTGCCGTAGTGGAGTTTTTAAAGCCCACAACTTCTACAACTACAGATGAAATGGGATAGAGCTAGAGTAGAGTAGAGGGACTAAAAGTACAAGGAGATATACCACATTCATTCATTCCTGAGTTAGCCGAGCAAAGTACAAGTGGAACGGTCAGTTTGCTTAGAACCATCGCATCTTTTCCCTATTAAAAGTTATACTATTTCCAATATCTTGACAGGGTATAGCTAATATATAGTGGGTGTGGTTGAGATGAACGGTTCCCCCCCGGTGACGAAGACGATGGTTAACCAGAATATCTACATTGGGTGTGCCCTTCTGGACTTTCCTGTCAAGGTTGGCTACTTGGACGATGACCAGGACAACCTTTTGGAACAAACTGTTACCAAACTCCTTCAACAGACATTTGGTAAAGTTTATTAAAGTTTCTTTTTATTATCCCCAAAACTGTCTCATTTTGATACGTTATATGAGAAAGGGGCGCATTGACACATCGTATACCTTGAGACTACATAAATGGGGAATTACAGCGTAAGAGCGTAACGACGCTTGAGCGTTATTTGACCTTGACCTTCCTGGAATTCATTGAATACTAAATACCCGATAAATTATGAATGGGTACCGTATAATCTCGAGTAGAGGCCCGGGCTACTAATTAATTTTTCAGTTTTCTGGGGGTCAAATTTAACATACAATTAAAGGGGGCTTATGGGGGGATTAATAGTAATTAAGGGGGGCCACTATTCGAG